>RWGZ01000255.1:161960-222273 GCA_009725065.1 Utricularia reniformis | reverse complement strand
GAGGGCCGGGGAGAACCTTCTCCACGGGAACGGCTCCCTGCAGCAACAAAGTAATAGTCTTAGTGTTAATAAAAGTGCTATTACCGATTTGATAGAGGCTGGATAAGCTCAAAGAACGAATCCAAGCCTTTATCACCTCCTCTACCACTCCAAATACCCGAAACGCAGGCCCTTCTCCGCTTGAAAACTGCCCAGTGCAGCGAAGGGTCAACGCGCCCGCGCTGGATGTTTGGATCGGGGGGTTCCCTAACCCCGAAGGGACCACCGTGCCCCCCGTTGCTGATTCACTTGCTTCAGCGCTGCCCGATGCTTCCCTTTGTCCCTCAGAAGGACGGACCGAAGCAGCTGCCATACGTTTAAAACGTGAGCTCGGCATCGTCTCAGTTGAATCTGCAAAACAAATACATAAAGATCAGGAAAGATTAAAATGTAAATACTATTTCACACCTGATCCTTCTGATGGATCTGAATCTGAACTAGAAGATAAAACCTCCTTCGGGGCTGGGGCTCCGGTCCTACCTGCAACACCCATCTCTATTAACATTCTCTCCCGAAGCAGATCTATTCGTTTAAGGCGTGCTTCGGGAGGGGGGAACATCGCAAGTGTATTTGCGGTGTCCGTGCGGGAGGGGTTGAACCTGCTTCGGTCCAACTGACCTATGCGTGGGTGAGTTATGCGTGGCCATACTCTCAACAGATCCTCTTTCGGAACTGGCATCCACACATAACAAGCCTCTCACGCATGGAGAGACTCTTCTTTATCAACAATTGCGCACTCTTTGGTGCGAACCGCTATGTAATACAACTTACGATATCCCAACAGACCCTTCCCCTGTCGGGACCCAACCAAGAACAGGTTAAAGAAGTGTTTTAAGGTTGGGGCCCGATTCTGTTGGTGACAATAAAAAATGAACGCTATAATATACACGTAACTGCCTGGGAATAACGCAAAACTGGGGCAGTGGATTTCTTTAAGCACGGCCGCTACAAAAGGATGTAGCGGAAAACGGAGCCCGCACTTTAAAGACGCGTAACTAACCGGAATAGCAGGCGCCGGCACATTCATTTCTGCCGGAAGGAAACAGGGAATATCTTCCCGTCCCTTCCAAATAGAGTAATGTGCCGGGATTGAAAACCTAGACCTAAACTCCTCAATGTCTAACTCAGACATAGAAGGATAACGCATTTTGTGAGGATCCATGAAAATATACCTTAGAAAAAGCGAATTGGAAGAGGGTTGATGAAAGATCGATTAAGGGCACAAGAACTCGCTGCGATTTCTTCTTCGCAATAATGACGGTGAGGAGAAACAGTGCCCAGAATCTTGGTTTAAATACTAATCTCCCAGACAATGGTTAGAAGCCACGTAATACTGCCCAAAACAGCGACTGTACGAGGCGCACTCATCACACCTTTTGAACTGCCGAATGTGAAGATATTAATATTTAAAAAAAAATGAAGATAAAAGTATAATTTAAATGTACGTTATTAGGTCTTAAGCGTGATTGATCCATACACTAAGGCAAACTTCAGTCCCCTGGACTCTCACTACCCACAGGTACGGTCCCTTGTTCTCATGAATGTGCAAACATCATCTGATCGGCCTTGTATCACCTCTGCGATTGGCAATCAAGCCCGAGGGGTTAGTGATGAGAACTCTAGGACCGGGTAACTTGTGATGGGTAAGACCCACCAACAGTTGGGCCAATTCAAATGGCGAAAATGAATCCTTATAGCCCACTCACACCTCTAAGGAAGAACGGCCCGATGTTCAACTAGAGGACCGAAGCTGGCCTTGACGAAATAAAGCGTTTTCTGCCAGCTGGCACCTGGGTTCGGTCCGATCGGTTACAGAACGGTTACAACTCACGTTTTCCACGCTTCGGGCCTTCCCACGTTTACCACGCTTCGGGCCCGATCACGGAGACCACACCTCGGTCCCAACCTCGTTTTACATCCAGCGATAACAACCTCTAACAAACCTGTCAGAGGCCGTTACGGGGTGTGATTTACACACGCTATGAACTCTATAAATACAGGGCTAGACGACGGAAATAGCAGGACCCTTTGGACGCGGAAGAACAGGCCGTTACCCTGCCGGAATTCTTACTGCTTTCTTTACCTTGTCATTTTCATTAGCCTCTCTTGTATTGACTATGAGTTATTTCATTATTGAACAGACTAAGAGCATAATCTGCTCTTAGTCGAGTGGTTTTCACCCCAATTCCTGGGGTTTCCACTATATATCGCCGTGCACTTATTTTATTTCCAGCTTTTGATCATCTTCCATATCTAAAATAAATCAGAACCGAGTTCGTTAGTTGAACGAACCGGACAACTGTTGGTACCCCCTAAAAAGGGACCATAAAACACATTCATACAAATCACATTGTAATTTAATAAAACCAAGTGTATTCAAACTAAATAAAGACTAACATCACGAATATTTGTTGTATAAACAATAAAATTAAGTTCGAAAATGGAAGGATTGTGCAATTCGAAACAACATGACTTCGTGCCATAAACTTTTAAACTATAGTTTAATAAAATAAATAATGGTATAACCAAGTTATTCTTTTTCTTAAAACATGTATTCATGTTTTAACAACATCAATTCAAGTTTAATTGATATCAAAATAATCACACTAAGAACATATGGATCTATATGAAAAATGAGACAAATCATATTCATACAAATCACATTGTAATTTTTGTAAAACCAAGTGTATTCAAACTAAATAAAGGCCAACATCACGAATATTTGTTGTATATACAATAAAATTAAGTTCGAAAATGGAATGATTGTGCAATTCCAAACAACATGACTTCATGCCATAAACTTTTAAACTATAGTTTAATAAAATAAATAATGGTATAACCAAGTTATTATTTTTCTTAAAACATGTATTCATGTTTTAACAACATCAATTCAAGTTTAATTGATATCAAAATAATCACACTAAGAACATATGGATCTATATGAAAAATGAGACAAATCATATTCATACAAATCACATTGTAATTTTTGTAAAACCAAGTGTATTCAAACTAAATAAAGGCTTACATCACGAATACTAGTTCTATTTGCAAAAATTTATGCTCGAAAACCGAATGATCGTGCAAGTCATAACAACAAGATTTCATGTTATAAGCATTTAAACTATAGTTTAATCAGATAAATCAAGGTATATCCAAGTTAATCTTCGTTCTAAAAACATGTAATAGCCGAGAAAAAGGTACGACGAAACAAATAGTAGGGAATGTAGCGGTAAAGTCTAGACGAGAGATAATGAGAGATACGGGAACGAAAGAACGTAAAAGGGAACGAAAAATAGAAAAGTAAAGAAAAGTAAAGAAAAAGATAAAAGAGGGGTCAAAAGCAATGGAAGGAGGGGTCAAAGTGTGAATTAGAAAAGTTAGGATGTCTATAAATAGGGGTGACGAGGCCCAAAAACGAGTTAATCATCATTAAGACCCGAAAATTCGAAAATTCCCGCAAAGAAGGAAATTATCGCGGATTTCCCATGCATGCACTTTATCGCGGATTTTTGGATGAACAAATTGTCGCGGATTTTCTTTGAAGAGTAAATTGTCGCGGAAATTGAACATGTGTAAATTATCGCGGAAAGCGTGATCAGTGCAGTATTATCGCGGATTTGATGATGAAGAGAATTATCGCGGATTTCCTTGGTGAAGAGAATTGTCGCGGAATTTGGTTGCAAGAGTAAATTATCGCGGATTTGGAGTTTCAGCATAGAATTATCACGAATTTCGAGAAAGAAGTAAATTATCGCGGAAATACTAAGTTTAAGTGTTTTCGTCGCGTCGCGACGTCGGATCGTGGGAGGAAAGGAACACGTAAGGTCTACGGTAACCACATAGTTAACAATAGGATAATAACGTTGAAATTCGAGTAACTGAAACCTATTACGAAATGCAGGAAAGCGCGGAAAGACTATAGCAAGCGAAAGTAAACGGTAAGCAGAGTGAACACAATATAGTAAGGGAAGGTTCAGACTTAGGGAATGGGATTGGGTTAATAAAGAAGGAAGAAAAGATACGAATGAACGAGATAAATTATAATAAGACTCGTGGTGAGGAAGGATGGACCGTCCGACCGAACTCGGCATCGTGCCTAGTACACGATTCGCCAAAGGAAAGGCATGCCTGATGAAGGGAACGATAAGTTCCATAGAGGAAAAGATACGTACGAAGAGGGCAGAACAAATCCGGTGGAAAAAGGGGTAGCGCCTAAGTACACACCCGGGGAAGGGAAGCATATGGCCCGTCGAGTCATCCAACAGCTAACGGTTGGCTTGGGCGGGACATGCACCGAGCATGTTAATCTCGGCAACAGAAAATGTAATAGCCGAGAAAAAAGTATGTCGAAACAAATAGTAGGGAATGTAACGGTAAAGTCTAGACGAGAGATAATGAGAGATACGAGAACGAAAGAACGTAAAAGGGAACGAAGAATAGAAAAGTAAAGAAAAAGATACAAGAGGGGTCAAAAGTAAAGGAAGGAGGGGTCAAAGTGTGAATTAGAAAAGTTATGATGTCTATAAATAGGAGTGAGGAGGCCCAAAAACGGGTTAATCATCATTAAGATCCGAAAATCCGAAAATCCCTGCAAAGAAGGAAAATTATCGCGAAAATCTCCAAGGCACAAAATTATCGCGAAAAAGTTGAAGGCAAGAATTGTCGCGAAAATTTTGAAGAACAAAAATAGTCGCGAAAATTTACGAAGGCAAAATTGTCGCGAAAATTCACGAAGAGTAAAATTGTCGCGGATTTCCAGTAAGGCATAAATTATCGCGGATTTCATCCCAGTGCAATATTGTCGCGAATTTTAATCCTAGGGTATTATTATCGCGAATTTCAGGGCAGAAGTAGATTTTTCGCGAAAATACTAAGTTCGAGTGTTTTCGTTACGTCCCGAAGTCGGATCGTGGGAGGAAAAGTACACGTGGGGTCTACGGTAACCACATAGTTAACAAGAAGATGATAACGTCAGAATTCGAATAATTAAGACCTGTCATGAAATGCACAGGAAGATTATAATACGCTAAAGCAAACGGTAAGCGTAGTGAACACAATATAGTAAGGGAAGGTTCAGACTTAAGGAATGGGATTGGGTTAATAAAGAAGGAAGAAATGATACGAATGAACGAGATAAATGATAATAAGACTCGGGGTGAGGAAGGATGGACCGTCCGACCGAACCCGGCATCGTGCCTAGTACACGATTCGCCAAAGGAAGAGCATGCCTGATGAAGGGAACGATAAGTTCCAAAGAGAAAAAGTTACGTACGAAGAGGGCGGAACGGATCCGGGTGGAAAAATGGGTAGCGCCTAGTACCCACCCGGGGAAGGGATGCATATGGCCCGTCGAGTCATCCAACAGCTAACGGTTGGCTTGGGCGGGACATGCACCGAGCATGTTAATCTCGGCAACAGAAAAGTTAATGAATGATGGAAATGATAAGGGTAAAAGAAGAGGGAATAAGAAAACGGTTAAGTGAAATGGTTCATGTGTGTGTGTGTAAGATGTAACTAAGAAGTAAGAAAGATAATGTGTAGTGTGTGTGAAGTTTCCTTTAATAGATTGTGACCGCTTTACAGATTTTGTAGGTGACGCAGGTGAGATATGATAGGGACGGGGAAGGAGGTCGTCGGTTGTCCGGTGATAGAGTCCGGTCCTTCGGAGAACACTCTAAATTATGCAGTCGTACTTTAATGTTTCGAACTATGTTTTAAATTTGCTTCCAAATATTTCCGTTTTAATTAACATGTTTTAACAAAACAACTAGGCCCAAATTAAGGTCGTTACAGAAAAGTTAATGAATTATGGAAATGATAAGGGTAAAAAAATAGGGAAATAAGAAAACGGTTAAGTGGAATGGTTCATGTGTGCGTGTACGGTGTAACTAAGAAGTGAAAAGATAAAGATTGTAGTGTGTGTGAAGTTTCCTTTAATAGATTGTGACAGCTTTACAGATTTTGTAAGTGACACAGATGAGATATGATAGGGACGGGGGAAGAAGGTCGTCGGTTGTCCGGTGATAGAGTCCGGTCCTTTGGAGAATACTCTAAATTATGCTGTCGTACTTTCATGTTTCGAACTATGTTTTAAATTTTCATTCGAATATTTCCGTTTTTAATTATCATATTTTAACAAAACAACTAGGCCCAAATTGGGGGCGTTACACAACATGTATTCATCTTTTAACCACATCAATTCAAGTTTAATTGAACTCAAAACCATCACACCTAGAACATGTGGAACTATGTGAAAAAGTAGCCAAATCAATTTCAAAGAAATCACATTGTAATATTTGGAAAAACAAGTGTATTCAAACTAAATAAAGGCTAACATCACGAATAGTGGTTGTATATACAAAAAAATTAAGTTCGAAAAAGGAATGATCGTGCAAGTCATAACAACATTACTTCATCTCATAAACTGTTAAACTATAGTTTAATCACATAAATCGTTGTATAACCAAGTTATTCTTTCTTCTTACCACATGTATTCTTGTTTTACCAATATGAATTCAAGTTTAATTGAAATGAAAATAATGACACCTAGAACATGTGGAACTATGTGAAAAATGAGACAACTCGTATTCATACAAAGCACATTGTAAATTTGGTAAAACCAACTGTATTCAATCTGAACAAAGGCTAACATCACTAATACTTGTTGTATATACAAAAAATGTATATACTTGTATATTCAATCGTGCAAGTCATAGCGTGACTTCATGCCAAAACCATTTAAACTATAGTTCAATTACTTAAGTCATGGTGTAACCAAGTTATTCTTTGTTCTATCAACACATTTTCTTGTTTTAACAACATCATCTCAAGTTTAATTGAAATCAAAATTATCACAACTAGAACATGTGGAACTATTTTTAAAATGAGGTATATCATATTCATACAAATAACATTGTAAATTTGGTAGAACCAAGTGTATTCAAGATTAAAACATGTCAAAACATGTTTTCATGTTTTAAAAACATCAATTAAAGTTTAATTGAAATCAAATTCATCACATCAACAGCATGTGAATCTATGTGAAAAATGAGCCAAATCATATTCACACAAATCACATTGTAAAATTGGTAAAACAAAGTATATTCAAAATAAATAAAGGCTAACATCACGAATACTAATTGTATATACAAAAAATTATTTTCGAAAACGGAATGATCGTGCAAGTCATAACAGCATGATTTCATGTCAAAAACATTTAAACTAGTGTTTAATCATATAAATCAAGGTATAAAGACGTTAATCTTTGTTCTAACAACATGTATTCATGTTTAACCACATCAATTCATGTTTAGTTGAACTTAAAATCATCACACCTAGAACATGTGTAACTATGTGAAAAGTAAGCCAAATCACATTCATACAAATCACATTGTAATATTAGTAGAACCACGTGTATTCAAACTAAATAAAGGCTAACGTCACGAATACTTGTTATATAAATAAAAAAATTTAGTTTGAAAACGGAATGATCGTGTAAGTCAAAACAACATGACTTCATGTCAAAACCATTTAAACTATAGTATAATTACTTATATAATGTTTTAAACAACTTATTCTTTGTTCTATCGACATTATTTCATGTTTTAACAATATCGATTCAAGTTGAATTGACATCAAATTCATCACACCAAGAACATGTGGATCTATGTAAAAATTAGACAAATCATATTCATACAAATCACATTGTAATTTTGGTAAAACCAAGTGTATTCAAACTAAATAAAGACTAACATCACGATTACTTGTTGTATATACAAAAAAATTAAGTTCGTAAACTGAATGATCGTGCAAGTCATAACAACATGACTTCATGTCATAAATATTTAGACTATAGTTTAATCAGATAAATCAAGGTATAACCAAGTTAATCTTTGTTCTAACAACAGGTATTCATGTTTTAACCACATCAATTCAAGTTTAATTGAACTCAAAATCATAACACCTAGAATATGTGGAACTATGTGAAAAATTAGTCAAATCACATTCATACAAATCACATTGTAATTTAATAAAACCAAGTGTATTCAAACTAAATAAAGGCTAACATTACCAATACTTGATGTATATACAAAAAAATTAAGTTCAAAAACGAAATGATCATGCAAGTCATAGCAACATGACTTCATGTCAAAACAATTTAAACTATAGTTCAATAACTTAAATCAAGGTATAACCAAGGTATTCTTTGTCTATCGACAAATTTTCATGTTTTAACATCATCAATTCAAGTTTAATTGAAATCAAATTAATCACATCAACAACATGTGGATCAGTGTAAAAAATGAGCCAAATCATATTCATACAAATCACATTGTAAATTTGGTAAAACCAAGTGTATTCAAACTATATAAAGGCTAAATTCACGAATACTAGTTGTATATAAAAAAAATTATTTCCGAAAACGGAATGATCGTGCAAGTCATTACAACATGACTGCATGTCAAAAGCATTTAAACTATATTTTAATCACATAAATCAAGGTATAACCAAGTTAATCTTTGTTCTAACAACATGTATTCATGTTTGAAACACATCAATTCAAGTTTAATTGAACTCAAAATCATCACACCTAGAACATGTGGAACTATGTGAAAAATGAGCCAAATCACATTGATGAGAACTCTAGGACCGGGTACCTTGTAATGGATAAGGCCCAGCCACAGTTAGGACAATTCAAATGGCGAAAATGAATCCTTACAGCCCACTCACACCTCTAAGGAAGAACGGCCCGATATTCAACTAGAGGACCGAAGCTGGCCTTGACGAAATAAATCGTTTTCTGCCAGCTAGCACCTGGGTTCTGTCCGAGCAGTTACAGAACGGTTACAACTCACGTTTTCCACGCTTCGGGCCTTCCCACGATCACCACGCTTCGGGTCCGATCACGCAGACCACGCCTCGGTCCCAACCTCATTTTACATCCCGTGATAACATCCTCTAACAAACCTGTCAGAGGGCGTTACCGGGAGTGAATTACACACGCTTTGAACTCTATAAATACAGGGCTAGACGACGGAAATAGCAGGACCCTTTGGACGCGGAAGAACAGGCCGTTACCCTGCCGGAATTCTTACCGCTTTCTTTACCTTGTCATTTTCATTAGCCTCTCTTGTATTGACAATGAGTTATTTCATTGTTGAACAGGCTAAGAGCATAATCTGCTCTTAGTCGAGTGGTTTTCACCCCAAATCCTGGGGTTTCCACTATATATCGCCGTGCACTTATTTTATTTCCAGCTTTTGATCATCTTCCATATCTAAAATAAATCAGAACCGAGTTCGTTTGTTGAACGAACCGGACGACTGTTGGTACCCCTAAAAAGGGACCATAACAGTTTGGCGCCGTCCGTGGGGATGATTCTCTAATCCCATTTGAGTTTTCTACCAGAGATAGGATAATCAAAGGCATGGCGACTGGAACTCCGTCAAATAATAGTGACGTGCTTCCCGACAGTCTCTCAGCACCAACATTCACTTTACAGGATTTGGAAGCTGTCGTAAGGAAGGTGGTACTGGAAATTACGTCGGAGAGAAGTGGAACAGAACCACCAACTGTTTCAAGCCCTGTTCCCAAAAATAGAGGTTATGAGAGTGATCCTGACGAACGCAGCACTCATGTAGAGGAAATCATCAGGCGTGGCGTCACAACGAGGAGGCCTAGATATCGGTCTAATCCTCCCCCTCCGGCCATAGCTCTAACTCCCGCTCCTGGAAATGACCAGGAGCAGATGCAGCGACGAATAGATGAGCTCACCAGGGAGTTGGAGAATATGCGTGCATTGAAGGATTGCGAACCGAATCTGGGACGCAATCCTGGTTTATTTAACAGGGCCATGGAGGCTCCTATCAGGCGAAGTAAGGATGATGATTGGTGGCATAATTTACATGATGTTCAAACGTCATCCCAGCAATCTGAAGGCGTATCAGCCGCCTTGGGAGATTTGATGTTCCCCTTATCTGAGGAAATCTGGGCAGCAGTCCCAGATCGTCATTATCGCAACCCCGAGGGGTTGCCGACGTTTCGTGGTGATGGTGATCCGATCGATCATGTCGCTGATTTCGAGTTACGAATGGGAACGGTTCGGGCCTCTGATTCATTAAAGTGTCCCATCTTCGCGGCAGGATTACAAGGCGATGCCCGAACATGGTTCAAAAATCTGCCGGCCCAATCCATACAGTCGTATGACGGGTTTATTTTGGCTTTCTCAGAGCAATTCGCTCCAAGTGTAGGACCGCCTCGAAGTAGGCAGGAACTATATCAGCTAAAATATATCCCGGCGAAAATGAGTCTTCGGTCCTTTATGGAGAAATTCAACAGGACCGCCCGGGGCATCAAACTCGAGCCCCGGGATAAAATCGATATTCTAAAACAGGTCTTAGGACCGTGTTGCCTTTCAGCCAGTTTGGTGAAGAGCCCACCATGTACCTTGGGCAAACTTCTTCAGAAAATCAACAAGTATATCAAGGTAGATGAAGCGCTGGGGCTTGGTTATCGGAAGCCTAGCGGGAGTTCTGAGCCCGCAGGTGATCATAGGGCTTCTTACCCGAAGAAACAATCGCGAGAAGTAGCGGCTGTGAGTGAAAAAGACGTCCCCGCGAAGTAGCGAGTGTATTGCGAGCTTCATCATAATGGCTATCACCCGACCTTGAAGTGCCCGCTTTTGAAATAGACAGTAGAGGCAATGAGTAATGAGAAGCCTGACCGGAATGGTCCGAAGGGCAAGGGAGCGGAATATCCCCGAAGGGGCCATCAAGGTGACGATCGTCACAGGCCGCGGGGAAGAGACAATCGGGGACAACCCCGAAACTACAACGATCGGACGGAGGACCGAAGGTCTCCTCCGCCATAGCAAGAAAGAGGCCAACACGGTCGTGAGAACCATGGTCAGGGCCGTAGAAGAAGATGGCGGGGCCGTAGCGTCAGAGGCCCGCAGAATGAAGGTGGGAGACAGAAGCAGGCTGTTCCCCCACCTGCTGATACTGGTGCCAACCTCCTCGAAATGAGGCAGCACCTAGAGAAGTGGCCAGAGATATTTATGTTATCTCAGGTGGATTGAGAATAAATGAATCGGTCCGGGACCGAAAGAGAACAGCGCGCGGAGACTCTGCTGAGAGCTCCGAATCTGTGGCGCTTGTAAAATATGATCCCATGGATCGGTCCTCCTTTTTCAGAGAGGACATCACTTTCAACCCGGCTTATTGGGAAGGGATCATTGATCCCTGTGACGACCCCCTCACCATTACAGGGGTCATCGAGAATCGCCGTGTCCACAGAATCTTGGTGGATACTGGGGCCTCGTGCAATCTGATGAAGCGCAAGGTCGCTGAAATGTTGGGAGCAGCTGCTCACGATCTGCCGATCGCCAACATAACTCTTTGGTCGTTCGGCCAAAGATGTGTTATTCCGTGTGGGAAGATGTCATTCCCCGTTACCCTTGGAGAGCCATCCAATGACTGATCTGAAGACTTGGAATTCATTATCGTTGAAGTCGACTTGGCTTACAACGCTATTATCGGACGGACCAGCCTGAGTAAGTTTGAGGCGGTCCCTTCTACTTATCACATGTGTTATCGTTGCTAAAAATTGGCAATAACAAAATTTAGACCCCTTTTACGGATAGGGGTCGAACGAAAAAGTAATACGAAAGCATGAAGTAAAAAGACACGATTTTTGTAGGTGGAAAACCTTTCTGTAAAAGAAAGGATAAAAAACCACCACGGCCGTAGCCTTTGAATCCACTATAAATGTCAAGTTCGTAGATTTACAATAGGAGAACATGAGGTAGAAAACCAAAGAAAAAAGATCGTGTTTTGATGGCCGTAGTGGTAGGTTTCCCGGGCGAAAAAGAAAAGAATAGCGTTCTCCACTTTAGGTCAAGAATCCAAGCCCCATTAGGTCAAGAGTCCAAGAAAAAACCCCCTTTATTCTTTGTTTAACCATGTTTATATAGATAATTAATCCAACCCTATTATCTATTCAAGTTTATTCTTTGTTCTATTCAGCCAAATGGTAAAACGGAATGATATTCAAACTAAATAAAGGCTAAAAGCACGAATACATGTTCTATATACAAAAAAAGTATGTTCGAAAACGGAATGATCGTGCAAGTTATAAAAACATGACTTCATGCGAAAACAATTTGAACTATAGTTTAATCACATAAATCAAGTTATAACCAAGATATTCTTTGTTCTAACGACATGTTTTCATGTTTTAACCACGTTAAATCAAGTTTAATTGAACTGAAAATCATTACACCTACAACATATGGAACTATGTGAAAAATGAGACAAATCAAATTCATACAAATCACATTGTAATTTTTGCAACACCAATTATATTCAAACTAAATAAAGGCTAACATCACGAATACTTATTGTATATATAAAAAAATTAAGTTCGAAAACGANGAGAGAACGATTAATTAGTTTCTTTCAGGGAAGCATTCTAAAGAATTCAGATATGATGTCGTAAAATTACCAATAAACACTGGGGACTTATGACTACAAACCTCTTGTCAATATGGAAGGACATGAGGATGTTATGAGAGTTTTGAATTGAAGTGGTAATATTATGATTGTGATCCGTTAACCAGTAATAGTGATGAAGCAAATACAAAGAATATAGAGTTTATTCCACTTGGAAACTTATTGAAGAGAGTGAAATCTATTGTTATGAGAATTCTTCCTACATATTCTGGATTATCAGGACGTCGTGCCTATCTATTCAAGGAATTCATTTATCTCTTGCACTTATTATTTCCTATTTATCGGAAATTAAATCGGTGTCAACATTTTGCCTATCAGAATATGGGGGATCGGTATATTAATTCCCCTCACTATCAAGAAAGTTGAGATGAGTAAACATGTTGGGAAGCTGTACTTTGAATGAGATATTTCGTATCAGATTACAGCGATGGTAAGAAAAAGAATGTATGAGATGGAAAATATGAGCGGAGAGGAGCTGCCACGGATTTGGCATAATTCTAATTTGCGCAAGTATTATGAATAGACGTGACTTTTCGAACTTTTTTTTTTTAAAAAAAATCTCCCCATCCTTTTTAAAATATTCTAAATTTTTGAATCCTTTCTAATGACACGAGATCAATCGACTAGGGGACTGTTAAGATAGGAGTGAGGTTCATTGCATTTTAGTATGATGGAGGATGGAAACTAAATAATTTAGGATAGATTAAAATGCAATGTACCGCATGTCTTATAGTCGATCAATCTCAAACATGTTAGGATACTGGGTCAAAATATTGTTTAAACTGAAGAGTCTCTGGCTGCAGCATAATCATCTATACATGTATACTGTTGGAGTATGTCAAGGGTCCGATTGTTTGATAGCCGGCCACATACCGAGCATGTTTCTTGTGGCTAACACGGTGCCGCCTCTTTGACCCGACTCCTACATGACACGCCGGCGAGGGTCGCGCCCTCGTCGGAGGCAGGTCGATTTCCTCAGTGGCCCCGAGTGTAAGTTTATACCGGCGGCAAGAGTGTGATGGCCCCGGGTGCAAGTTTATACCGGCGGCGAGACTGTGATGGCTCCGGGTGCAAGTTTAACCGGTGGCGAGAGTGTGATGGCCCTGGGTGCAAGTTTATACAGGCGGCGAGAGTGTGATGGCCCTGGGTGCAAGTTTATACCGGCGGCGAAAGTGTGACGCCCCGGGTGCAAGTTTATACCGGAGGCGAAAGTGTGATGACCACGGGTGCAGGTTTATACCGGTGGTGAAAGTGTGACGGCCACGGGTGCAAGTTTATACCGGCGGCAAGAGTGTGATGTCCCCGAGTGCATGTTTATATAGGCGGCGAGAGTGCGATGGCCCTAGGTGCAAGTTTATACTTGCAGCGAGAGTGGGAGTTTACACCGGAGGGAAAGTGTGTTGACCCCAGGTGCAAGTTTAAACCAGTGTGAAAGTGTGTTGACACCGGGAGCAAGTTTATACCCAAAAGGTATACGTGATGGGTGCTACTTGAGTACACGTGTGCTTGTTGAGACTCGATCATATTAGAATAATTAGGGCGTACTTGAGGCCCACGGGTGCTTGTTGAGACCCGAATTATGATGTTAAGTAGGGCGTTACTTGAGGCCCAATAGTGCTTGTTGAGACCCGAGTTTTGAAGTTAAGTAGGGCGCTAATTGAGGCCCATGAGTGCTTGTTGAGACCCGAATTGTGAAGTTAAGTGGGGCGCTAGTTGAGTCCCGTGATTGTTGGGTGCTCGTTGAGACTCAGAAGTGAGAGCGATATTTTATGCTTATTGAGATCGGCGTAAAGACATCCGACTTCTCCGTGGCCCTCAAAAGTCCACGTAAGCCAAGGTACTGAATCTGCCTATGTTGGATTATACCCGATCTAAGTAAGGGGTGTTGGGCGCTTGATGAAGACCAACACCGCGATTTCATAGATTCTCTTTATGGCTTGGTATTTTCGTGGCATAACAAAATGGCTAAGCGGTATTCTTATTGTATTATGGCATGGTTTTTCTAATTTATGATCGGGTATTTTCGTTTAGGATCAAGATTACCAAGTGATGGTCCAATGACATGCATTTTGTGTTGAGATAATTTCATTTAAGATCAACATGACCAAGTGATGGTCCTACAACATGGATTTCATTATTTAAGATAAGATATTTTCATTTACGACCAAGATGATCAAATGACAGCCTTATGGCGTGGACTTCACTAAATTTTATTTATGACTGTGACTCGCAGTTATGACCCTAAACAACAAGGAATATTTTATTATTTGTGTTTATAAAATCATACTTATTATACGAGGAATTGTGAAGTCGTTAATTCTGGCATATCAAGACATTCTCACAAATCATTAGTCTTATCGATGGTCGGAAATAATCGGAAAATTTTAAGACAACGTATGAAACAAAAAGTTATCGAATAAGTTTTTCAGAGGTCAGAGAGAGATTTTGGAGAACCATAATGTAAGGTTTATTAATTAGAAGAAAATATTCTCACTCATTAGTTTATGAGTATGATCTTATCTAAAAATGTTTTGGATATTTATTTTTAGATCAGTCAATTTTACGATTAATTCGTAAAATGTGTTGTTGTGGGGACACGAGCAATATACGAGGTTAGGCCCACAATGTGTGGGCTTACGTCCTCGGGAGAGCGAAGCTCTACCTGGGTTTTCACTATAATAATCGAGCGATACAAATACAATGAGGTGACGGCAATAACATAGATGAAACCGGCTCGTGAAATAATCGAAAATACTGCACGATAGTGCGGAAAACACTGTACGCTGAGCGCGACCGGTGCTGTACGATAGTGCAGAAAACACTGTACGCTGAGCGCAGTCACGCGAACAGGTTGGAGTTCTCGCGACTGGTGACTGCAGGGAGGAGTTCTCGCGACTGATGACTGCAGGTATGAGTTCTCGCGACTGATGACCAGAACAGGGGTAGTCACGCGAACTGGTTAGAGTTCTCGCGAATAGTGACTGCAGGTATGAGTTCTCGCGAATAGTGACCAGAACAGGGGTAGTCACGCGAACTGGTTAGAGTTCTCGCGAATAGTGACTGCAGGGAGGAGTTCTCGCGACTTCGTGCCTTAGGAGATGCGAAAAAGATCCGACCCCTCCCTTCATGCCTTGGGACCTCTATTTATAGGGAAATGGAGCCCAAAATACAAACCTTGGCCCAAGAGTCCAATTAATCTTAATTAAATTAGATTAAGCCCAAGTCACCCTAATTAATCTCCAATTAAATTAGAACAAAGGCCGCTCCGCAATATAACCTCTGAAATGCATCCCGATCCAGGATTAGGCGGGAATATAGATGAGAAAATAACGGAGGACCCCGTAAAATAACCCACTGCTTCCGGGTAGCGAATACATAATCATATAACTTCATCGTACCTGACCGGTGCACTCCCGGGTGGCAAATGACGAAAATACCCCTGGCCCCGTCCGGGGTCGAAATAACACGAAATGTCCCAAAATGCTTACAGAGATTTTATACGGGGTCCAGCGAGCCAGAATAGCGAGAATACCACTTGAGAAAGCCACCCGGTCAAAATACCGAAAATACCGAAAATACCAATAATACCGAAAATACCAATAACTGCGTCGGACGAGTCTCCGGGTATGGATAAGTGCAAGAAATATACCCGGGTAATATCAGAGTATATATGAAATTTCATGATATGGTGATATTCATTCATAATATTTATTTATTTGAGATATTGCTTATTCACTGCTGCTTGGTCGGTCCTAATAAAAATGATTCTAATGTATAAAAGATCTCATAGTGGGGTTAATTGTATGAGTCACACGGATGGCAGCGTACTAATGTTATGTANATGGTCGAAAATAATCGGAAAATTTTAAGACAACGTATGAAACAAAAAGTTATCGAATAAGTTTTTCAGAGGTCAGAGAGAGATTTTGGAGAACCATAATGTAAGGTTTATTAATTAGAAGAAAATATTCTCACTCATTAGTTTATGAGTATATATGAAATTTCATGATATGGTGATATTCATTCATAATATTTATTTATTTGAGATATTGCTTATTCACTGCTGCTTGGTCAGTCCTAATAAAAATGATTCTAATGTATAAAAGATCTCATAGTGGGGTTAATTGTATGAGTCACACGGATGGCAGCGTACTAATGTTATGTAATAAAATTATTTTCTAAATTCCAAGTTAGTCCTTAAATTTTAGTATATTTTAGCTCAATTAATTTGAAATATGCGATGTACGAAGTTACGGCTCACAATGTGTGAGCTTTACGTTATCGTAGTAGCAAAGCTAAACTTTGGTGTTTCAATATGATCAAATTTGAGTTACACAAAACACAACAACAAAATAATCCAAAGACAATAAGAATATCGAAGAACTCAATGATATGGCAAAACACCAGACTGCAACAAAAAAAAGCTATAGAGGCAAAAATCCAAAAAGCGTGGTTCAAGTGAAAACGAGATTGTGTGGTTCTTGTCACACAAGCCAAATAACACGATTCTATCATAATACAAAACCTTGCGACAACACTTCTAAACAAAAACCTTGTTATTTAGTATTATATTCACGTGATTCAGTTCATAAAACAACGCGACTTCCTCTGTCCCAGAAAACCTCATTACACGGAAAAAAAATGTCGCGCAAAAATATGCGAAACATTGCGGATTTTTCCTTGGGATTCATGCCAAAGGATTCTAACCCAATAATGACTTTGGGCTTATTATTTATAGACCATGGGTCCCAAATCCTCCTCCTTTAGGCCCGAGATATGCAAATTACGTGGAAACTCAAATTCCGTGAAATTCTTCGTAACATATGCATAACAGCCTCTATACTAAATACTCCGACGACCCAATTCCCCCAAGTCTTAACTTATCTTCTTATGTTCTCACTCTGAGATACTCCATCTTGGTGGGGGCATGCGTCCATCGAGAAAACGTATTCTCACCTTTCTTTTATCTCACTTAACGTAACACTAACTTTCTTTATTTTACCACTCATAATGCTTACCTTTGTATGTTTTCGTAAATTTCCTTCTGTAATCTACAATAGTTAAGGTCATTAGATCGGTTCTTACTATATGTAACTAAATTAAACCATTCTTTGGTTACTGTGAAGCTTGTGCTAAGTTCGGTGTTTTCTACTCTCGTTTTTCCCCATATTTGCAGTGTTTTTCATGGATCTATGTCACGTTTTTTATGGACAAAACGTCAAGATTTGACCCTAGTCGCACAGTTTTGCACTCCTATTGGGCCGTTTTGTGAAATGTGTGCG
This sequence comes from Utricularia reniformis, assembly GCA_009725065.1. Classification (NCBI taxonomy): domain Eukaryota; kingdom Viridiplantae; phylum Streptophyta; class Magnoliopsida; order Lamiales; family Lentibulariaceae; genus Utricularia; species Utricularia reniformis. Next base: position 204,443 of record RWGZ01000255.1, on the reverse strand, counting down.
AATATGCTTCTGGTTTCTTGGTTTTACAATTTGGTCCGTTGGTTCTATCAAAATTTGTGTGATTATGATTCTGGTCGCTTTGTTCTTTAATCCGCCAGAAAATAAGGGATATTACCTCTAGATAGCCTATAAATTGGTAGTGTCACCAAACTTACCCATTAATCAAATAAAAACATTCATAATTTTCTGTTTTTTTGTATTTTGAATTTTTTTGTACATATTTTTAATGATGTATTGGTTATAACAATAAAAAAATAATATCGTGATGATGGGATCATTATAGAATTAAAATAGCCTTTTAATTGCCACTTAAGTGATATCTCATCTTAGAAAAATAATGTTAAATGAAAAAATAATTATAAAATCATATAAATTTATCATATTCTATTACAAACAAAAAGTAATGTAAGATATGCACAACACTACTATTAATGGGTCATGTCTCAAGGAAAAGCGTCAAACTAGGCTCTTCTCATTAAGTGGTCGANATTACTCAAATAAAAACATTCAAAATTTTCTGTTTTTTTGTATTTTGAATTTTTTTGTACATATTTTTAATGATGTATTGGTTATAACAATAAAAAAATAATATCGTGATGATGGGATCATTATAGAATTAAAATAGCCTTTTAATTGCCACTTAAGTGATATCTCATCTTAGAAAAATAATGTTAAATGAAAAAATAATTATCGGTAGAAGGGGATCGGTAGAAGGGGATCCGGCTGCAACAATTACTTAGAGCCCCGAAGACCTAATCTCGTTGTCTCGGCGATTAGGATACATGGTTGAGGAGCCCACCCCTGATGACGACATGTATGACTTCGCCGAAACCTTAGTGGATATTATCGGGGACGACGAGGAGGTCGAGATAAGTGAGGACCAACCGACGGATCCGGTGGTGGAGGAGACACACCAAGAAGATCGTTCGGAGGGAGGGACCAGTTAGGTGCCTCGCTTGGACAAGGGGAAAAGACCGGCGGAGGAGTCCACTGTCTTCAAGATCGCGGAACCCAACAGAAAGAGTGGGTTAACCGCCGATTTTATCGATGCCTTCCGTATACATGACATCCCGAGGCTGACGGTTAAGGAATGGCTCGATATGGGTTGCCGGGTCGGCTTTGTGTTGATAAAGGACAGACTCACCTACCGAATTCCGAGGTGCGACAATGTGTCTAGTCGGCCGGCCCTGGCATACTTAGAGCGGAACTCGAGTTGCCGCCTCGTGGTCGGGATGACCACACAGTGTTTACCGACATCGGTCGGTTAATGAGTCAGACCGCGACGATGCGTCGCGCCATTGGGGAGGTTCGTCGCGACACTAACGATGATTTCTTTATAACTTTATCCTTTACACTGTATATACTAACCTTTCTTGTTTTCATTTCAGATGGAGCGCACTATAATCGAGTTGGGCACCGCAACTGTAGTAGGGGAATACTATATGCTCAGACATTCGGAGCTCGACTCGCCAGACATTATCGGGGAGCAAACCAAAAAGGCGGCGGAGAAGCTGATGCAGAATTAGCGAGATAGACATGCTCAGGAGATGGCAGCACTCCGAGAAGAGCATAGTAAGGCGATCGAGTCTTTACTTCGAGCTCATCGCAACGAGATGACGGAGAACTCCGCCTTCCACATCGGGCAAAGGCATGCCCTTGAACAATCCATAGAGACCCTCAAGGTGAATGAGAAGTACGCACAAGACAAGTTAAAGGAGATCCGAGAGCAAACAGAGGAAAAACTGAGGAAGGCCAAAGAAGAAAATGCGGCCGATAAAAAAGCTCTCGGGAAAGCCATGGAGGAGGTCAAAGAACTAACAACAAAGACTCAAGGCCTCCAATCTATCACCGATCGACTCCGGGCGCGAATCACCAGGCTGCCGTCCCAGATTAACGACTGCTTTCGAAAGTTAATATGGGAGTACACAGTACACTCCCCTACTTTCCGGAATCTAGGGGCGTTAGCTAATGCCAAGTCGAATGTCCTGAACTTCTTAAGAGGGAATGTCCAGACGCAGAGAGTCCTGGGCATGTCCCTTACAGCTAAGGAGAAAAAGAAACTCGACACTAGACTCACCGGGAAGTTCGAGCCTGTACCCGGTGAGGACATGTTGGATTGTTCACAGGATCCGTTCGAGGCGCTACATTTCAACTTGGATGAAGATCTTCACCAGCAGCTCTACTCGGAAGATGTCGAAACAAAAGAGGGCCCATCTCCGGATTCATTTAGAAGGTTGGCTACTTAATTTCCGGAGCCAGTGGGCCCACTCGTGGCGGAGCTCTTGAAAGATGATGTGATGGCGGCGTACGACCCTCAGATATATACTCTCGCTAGTGTGACTGGAGCTCGAGAGCGCCACGAAGACGAAATGGCAAGGTTCGCCTCCAAGAAGTTGGCCACTGCGAGGCCTCAAGAAAAAGGCGTTAACCCTTCATCCTCCCAAAAAATAAAGCTGGTGAAAAAGCGCTCCAGTGGGCCTGGCGAAGGCTCAGGCTCCCAGAAGAAGAAGAAATAAACTACCATATATGTTTTCTTCACTTTTGTATATTCTCCTCGTTTTGTATTCCCCGTGTATATAAATTTTTTTTTTATTTACCTTTCAATTCTTCCGCTGTATTTTCGAATAAAGAACCATACTCTGAATAATGCAAACTCTCTTCTTCTCAACTTTATTTTCTCGCCACATTCTTCAAGAAATATATAATTCCGAATAATCCACCACGAGAAGTAACCGTCCTTTCACATAAGAATATATGTGAAAGAACCATACTCTTAATAATGCAAACTCTCCTCTTCTCAACTTTATTTTCTCGCCACATTCTTCAAGATATATATAATTCCGGATAATCCACATCAAGAAAATAACCCTTCGAGTTAATAAGAATATATGTGAATCTCCGATATGGATGCGCAACAATAGCGCATATAATAATAATCAGGATGCGTAGAAGTCCCCAGTGTAGCGGAGCTTGTATAAGTGTGCGATAACTCTAAGGCGAACGCCTCTTTAAAATGAGTAGGTACACAAAATAAGTTCACCGTTCTGCATTCACCAATCTATCTTTGCCACCGGTATACACTTACACCCGGGGTCATCACACTCTCGCCACCGGTATATACTTGCACCCGGATCCATCATACTTTCGCCGCCGGTATATACTTGCACCCGGATCCATCATACTTTCGCCGCCGGTATATACTTGCAGCCATCATACTTTCGCCGCCGGTATATACTTGCACCCGGGGCCATCACACTTACTCGGCCCGTCCATAAGACGGCGCCGTTGTACATTTGACCCGTTCATAAAACGGTGTCATTCGGCCCGTCCATAAGACGGTGCCATCTCACTTTCGACTAGTTCATAAAACGGTGTCATTCGGCCCGTCCATAAGACGGTGCCATGCGGAAAAGGACCAGCCTCCGGCGAGGGCGCGACCCCTGTCGGCGTGTCATGGAGGAGTCAAGTATATACTTGCACCCTGATTTGCCACGGAAATATACATCACAACAAACAGGCCACTTAACATATTCCAACAGTCATTATGTATAGACGGTTCTGCCGCGGACAGGAAGACTCATCATGTTCAAAATATTTTGACATAGTATTTAATTTGATGAGTTTGAAAATGATCGACTATAAGACAGGTGGTACATTGCGTTTCTAATCTAACATATTTAATTTATTCCATCCTCCTTCGTACTAAAACGCAATGGACCTACTCCTACCTTACCAGTCCCCTAGTCGATTGTATTCATGTCGTCAAAAAAAATACTCTAAAAATTAGAATATGATCACAAAAAGAGGGGAAATTTTTATTTTCAAAAAGATCGATGAGTCACGTCTATACATAATATTTGCGCAAATTGGAAATATGCCAAGTCCGTGGTAGCTCCTCCCCGCTCATATTTGTGATTTTGTACGTTCCTTCCTTCACTACGGCCGTTACTCTGTACGGTCCTTCCCACTTTTGATCCAGCATGCCGACATGCTTTGAGACTTCCACTTTATTAAGAATCAAGTCTCCAACATTTAGCAACATAGGTCGAACGCATTTGTCGTGCTTCTTAGCCATCCGCCTTTTACATACCTCCATTCGTATTGCGGCTCTATCGCGGATATTATCAATACAGTGAAGGTCCAACTTCCTCATATCCTCGTTCAACACCTCGTCATAAGCGATAACTCTTTCCGATAAAATAGTCACTTCGACCGGAGACACGGCCTCAGAGCAATATACTAAAGAGAAAGTGTAATAGCCGAGAAAAAGGTATGTCGAATCAAATAGTAGGGAATGTAACGGTAAAGTCTAGACGAGAGATGATGAGAGATACGGGAATGAAAGAACGTAAAAGGGAACGAAGAATAGAAAAGTAAAGAAAAAGATAAAAGAGGAATCAAAAGTAAAGGAAGGAGGGGTCAAAGTGTGAATTAGAAAAGTTAGGATGTCTATAAATAGGAGTGAGGAGGCCCAAAAACGAGCTAATCATCAATAAGACCCGAAAATTCGAAAACTCCCGCAAAGAAGGAAATTATCGCGAAAATCTCCAAGGCATAAAATTATGGCGTAAAAGTTTAAGGCAAGAATTGTCGCGAAAATTTTGAAGAACAAAAATTGTCGCGAAAATTTACGAAGGCAAAAATTGTCGCGAAAATTCACGAAGAGTAAAATTGTCGCGGATTTCCAGTAAGGAATAAATTATCGCGGATTTCATCCCAGTGCAATATTGTCTCGAATTTTAATCCCAGTGTATTATTATTGCGAATTTCGAGGCAGAAGTAGAATAGTCGCGAAAATACTAAGTTCGAGTGTTTTCGTTACGTCCCGAAGTCGGATCGTGGGAGGAAAAGTACACGTGAGGTCTACGGTAACCACATAGTCAACAATAAGATAATAACGTCAGAATTCCAATAATTAAGACCTGTTATGAAATGCAGGGGAGGCACGGGAAGATTATAACACGCTAAAGCAAACTGTAAGCGGAGTGAACACAATATAGTAAGGGAAGGTTCGGACTTAGGGAATGGGATTGGGTTAATAAAGAAGGAAGAAATGATACGAATGAACGAGATAAANCGCTGAAGAAGGAATTAATGAATAGTTTTAATGGGGATAAAACATGACATGCAAAGGCTTGGATCATTCGACAAGAGGAAAATTTTGAACTATTTGAAGCTCTGAAGAGTTAAGAGTGGGACTACCCCTACTATGGTTTGATGTATTACAGCACAATCGTGGGGAAGTGTAACGAAGTAGATGTTGAAAGATAGACACCTTACCTAGGAGAAATTCAAGAACCCTTCAATGTTGTTGTATATGGTGTTACGAATGGTATCAGAGCTTGCCACTCCGCCAAACCCTTAGTAGGGCGGTCCTAAGTTTGAAATCTAGGGGTAAATAAGTGGGCCACCGATGAAATATATGGAAATATATCATATTTCAAGAGCTTTCCTTGTGGCTCTAAATATGAATATTCACTTTCCATATCTTTGACCGTATTTCTATATATCTAGTTAATAATATTTTGCATATATTCTTCCATATATATCACATGCAGAATTTATATTCTTATCTTCTTCTATATATATCACAATCAGAATATATCTTTATATTTTCTTCTATATATATGTAACCAACAAGATATATCTCAATATCTTCTTCCAAATATGCAACCAACAAGATATATCTCAATATCTTATTCCATATATTTCATGGGTTAATTAAGGAAAGATATTTCCCCTTCCAAACTCTGGAATCTCGATCCAAGTCTAATATGATCGCTATCAAATAGACTCATCACAATCGCCCAATCGGTATCCTTGATCGATCAAGCCGATCAACATCATCGCTTCTTGTTATGTTTCCACTCCAATCAAGCCCTTTGACTATCACCCAACCTCCACTCCTAACACCAAATGCGGGAACAACCACTACAGAGAATGTCTGGTCCAGACAAACAGTTGTTATAAGTGCGGTCACGAAGGACACCTTGCCGAGCAATTTACAAAGGAAAGAAAGGTGGATATGGAGGGGATCGAGAGTAGGATGAGAGAAAGGATTACTCTGAACGCACAAGTCCTTGTTGTGAACATATAACAGGCTTCCGGACCAAGGAAGTCGAAGCAGGTACGCTACATATCAATTTCTTTACCGCTTACGTATTATTTAATTGTGGTGCGGCGCAATCGTATGTATCAGAGAGACTAGCTAAACGTTTTGGTATAGAGGGGACTAACGCAAGAACCATAGTAAGAATACCGGGACAAGAAACCTTTTAAGCAACTAAAGTCCACAAGGGATGTGTGGTAGAGATTGACTCAGTATGGATTTAGGGAATATGGAGAATATGTCTTTCGATGCCATATTAGGTATACACTGGTTGTCTAAGTATGAAGCACTGGTAAAATGTCGAGAGAAAAACACCACGGGAGTGAAGAAAGGACATGATTAGGAAGTCGATTAAGAATGGAGGCGAAGAGTCGGAGATATGCTCAGTACTATTTTCGTTTGTCACCATATAGAGAAATGGGGTACCATTAGAGGTGGTTCCCTTTGTATGTGAATACAGTGATGTGATTGACACTTAAACGATCTCGAAAGCGCCATACCGAATGGCGCCTAGGGAGATGCAGGAGCTTAAGAAAGGAATCGAATCGCTACTAGGGAAGGGCTATCTCACATCAAGCAACTCAGTTTGGGCGGTGCATGTATTATTCGAGAAAAGAAGGATGGCGAATTGACATTATGCTACGACTACCGAGAACTGAATAAGGTCATAGTCAAGAACCGATATCCGTTACCAAGCATTGACGAAATTTTCTATCAACGATAGAGCGTGGAAGTGTTTTCGAAATTGGACTAAAGATCAAGATACAATCAGGTAAAAGAGGGGGATATTCGGAAAAAGGCCATTAGGATGAGATACATTCACAAATGCACTATGGTATCATTTGGCTTAACTAACGCCTCAACATTTTTCATGGACTTAATGAATCCGGTTTTTCATCAATACTTGGACAAGTTGTTGGTAGTATTCATTAACGACATCCTAGTTTAATCACGGAATTAGAAGGAACCTGAGGAGCATCTTAGGATAGTACGGCATAGACACAGTTCGGCATTCTCGGTTCACCCGGGGATAACAAAAATGTATCGAGACTTGAGAACACACTAGTGGTGGCATGGAAAGAAGAATGAAATCGCAAGCTTCGTGGCAAGGTGCAATACATGCCAACAAGCCAAGATGAACATCAAAGACCGGGTGGTGAGTTAGAACCCTCTAAAATTCCATAGTGAAAATGGGAGTGTGTCGGCATGGACTTCGAAGTAGGGTTACCCAATAGTCTACGGAAATACGATAGAGCATGGACATTTTCTATATTAACAAAAGCCATACAAATTCTAGCCGTCAAAGTTACAGATGGGGTGGACCTACTAGCCAGGATATACGGAAAAAGGAATGAAATATAGCGAATTAAGAATATTATAGGGAAATTTCTTTTAATAGACTATGACCGTTTAACAGATTTTGTAGGGGGAGGATAGGAGGCTTAGGTGGCATTGGAACTCAGTTCGTCGATCGTCCGCTGTATGAGTCAACCCTTTTGTTTTAGTTTTTAACTTGCCTAGTTGTACTTTGTAAGACGATGATATTTCCTTAACCTTGAATTGTGTTTCGTTAAATTGTCTTACTCTGTTTCACTAGCGCATAGACATTGTTAAGGCTCGGTTTGCGATCATTACAAATGGTATCGGAGCCATTTCTTGACATTAATTTGGTTTTGAGACGATCCAAAACTAACATAGAAGTGTGTCCTAAGCAGTAGGAGGATGATCGACCATAGGCAATAGAAGGATAACTAGTTGTAGAAGAGTACTAATAGATGGGCATGGAACTAATTGGAAATTTTTAAGATTGCACGCGGCAACCAAGTGACACAAAGTGAAGCGTCAGAGCAAGTACCGACTCCTGAAACCCCAATCACGGACTCGGCCACCCCTACTACCATCAGCCAGGATAACTTGAGGGACATATTCCAGACCATGGCTACAACGTTGATGAACACCGTGATGCACGGCCAGGTATGGGGGACGAGATATTTAGACGACACCCGGGGATATACAAGGGAGAAAGGTCGTATGTACTACAATGAAGCATTGAAGAAAGTGGGAAAGAGCAGCTTCTCAGGGAGTATGGCGGAAGATGCGGTAGCATGGATGATCCGACTGGAGGAGAAGTTCGACTTGGTGGAGGCGCCTGTTGAGATGAGATCGGGACAGGCGCCGTTAGGGATTGACGGGAGTACCGCCTGCTGGTGAGGGAGTGTATCGGCATCCTTACTGAAAGGATGCCCGATTCCATGTACGAAGTTCAGAGAAGCATTCTTGGACTATTATATTCCGAAGGGACTGAAAAAGGACAAGAGAGCAGACTTTGACAAGCTGACCCAAGGTACCCACATGGTCATGGATTACATGCAAGAATTTTTCGAATTGGGTAGATATGCCCTCGAAGTCATGGGGAGTGAACAAGAAAAGATGCATCGCTTCACGGATTGACCAATGCACCAGTGTTTTCATGGACTTGAGGAATTGAGTCTTCCGACAATACTTAGACAAGTTCTTAGTTGTTTTCATCGACGATATCTTGGTATATTCGAAGGATAAGGAACGACATGAACATCACTTGAGGCTGGTATTACAGACATTGAGAAAAGAGGAATAGTATGCAAAATATAGTAAGTGCAAATTTTCGATGACAAGCATCTCGTTCCTTATACACGTTATATCCGGAGAAGGGGTAAGGGTGGACCCCTCGAAGGTAGAGGCAATCATAGGGTGGCCGAGACCTCGGAAGGCAAAGGAAATTAGGAGTTTTCTAGGCTTAGCGGGTTACTATCGAAGGTTTATCGAGGAATTCTCAAGAATAGCGAAACCCCTGACTAACCTCACCAAGAAGGATATGAAATATGTGTGGGACAACAAGTGCAAGGAAAGTTTTGAAGAATTGAAAACTAGGTTAACATCTACACCTGTACTGGTGTTGCCTAAATAAGGTTGAGAGTTTACCATATTCAGCAACGCATCAAAGGAAGGACTAGGGTGTGTCCTAATGCATGAGGAAAAGGTCATCGTTTATGCGTCGTGACAACTAAAGGAGCATGAGGTCAACTATCCAACACATGACCTAGAACTGGCGGCGGTGGTGTTCACCCTAAAATTATGGATACATTACCTGTACGGAGTGAAATGCGAGGTGTATACCGATCACAAAAGCTTGAAATATTTGTTTACACAGAATGAATTGAATATGAGACAGAGGAGATGGTTGGAACTGATAAAAGATTACGACGTCACAATTCAGTATCTCCCGGGAAAGGCAAATCAAGTGGCGGATGCACATAGTCGAAAGACCCAAGGTCAAGCATCTAAACCGCTAGCAAAACACATGGAGGAGTTGAAAATGGAAATAGTGGAATCAACGGAAGCAATACTAAATAACATAACCGCTAGACCTCATATCCTCGACGAAGTCAGGGACGTGCAGGGATTGGACACCGAAATAGCTAGGTGGAAAAACGAGATATCATAGAACAAAGATCACATGATAGCAATCGCTACGAATGGAAGCGTCCGTATACAGGGGCGGATGTGCGTACCAAACCACCCTAAACTAAGGGCGAAGATCATGGATGAATCGCATTGCTCGTCGTTCTCTATCCACCCGAGTAGCACAAAAATGAACCAGGACGTGAAGACACCTTGGTGGTGGAACGGTATGAAAAATGACATAGCAACTTACGTGGCACGATGTGATACGTGTCAGAGGATAAAGGCAGAACATCAAAGACCTGGTGGAGAGCTACAGCCCCTGGACATTCCATAGTGGAAATGGGATCACATCAGAATGGATTTCGTGGTAGGGTTATCGAGATGCTCGCGGAAGAACATGCAATCTGAGTGATAGTCGATAGACTAACGAAAGCTGCACACTTCATAGCAATCAAGGCTACATATGGGATTGATCGCCTATCCAAAAAATATATCGATAACATTATCAAACTTCATGGGATTCCTATAAGCATTGTGTCGGATAGAGATCCAAGGTTTACTTCCAGATTCTGGCAAAGTCTGCAACTGTCACTTGGAACCAGAATTACTATGAGCACCGCATATCACCCCCAAACGGATGGGCAACGGAGAGGACCAACCAGATCTTAGAAGATATGCTCAAAGCATGTGTTACGGAGTTTAACAGAAGCTGGGAAGAATTCCTACCATTATCAGAATTCGCGTACAACAATAGCTACTAGAGTAGTATTGCGATGGCAACCTACGAAGCACTGTATGGAAGATAATGTAGGACGCCTCTATGTTGGGAAAATTAGGCCCACGCTATATAGGACCCTTCGAAGTATTGAAGAGAATCGGGAAGTGGCATACAAACTTAAACTTCCCAATGAGATGAGGAACATACATTATGTATTCCACTTCTCCCAGCTAAGGAAAAGCTTAACGGAAGGTAAACAAGAACGCGCCGTGGAACATGTAACGCTGACTCCGGAACTAACATATGAAGAGAGGTCGATAAAAAAATTGGATAGGATGGAGAGGAGACTACACAACAAAGTGATTCCCATTGTAAAAGTACAATGGTCGAACCATGGGGAAGGGGAGGCTACCTGGGAAACAGAGCACGAAATAGTTGCGAGAGCACCCGAGGTGATGCAAGAATGGTACGCACGAGTTTCGGGACGAAACTCCAATTAAGGTGGGAAGGATGTAACGTCCCAAAAAGATGGTACAAACGAAATTCCGAAAGGTTAGACTAGCATAAATTCTTGTTATAAAACATGAAATGAGGGGTAGTTTAGCAATTTAACATAAGAAGAGGGAATTTTAGAAGGAGGGACTAAAGGGTCATTTAGACAAGTTAAGAAGTCTACAAATAGGAGTGGGAAGGTAAAGGAAGGGTCATTTGGCACAAAAAACGCAAGGAAACCCGCGAGATTCAGAATTATCGCGGAAATTGGGACTAAGAAACAATTCATCGCGAATTTGGGACTTACTTGAAAATTATTGCGGAATTTGGGTCCAAGAAGAGAATTATTGCGAATTAGGGGGAGCTGTTTGCAATTTTATCGTGGAATTTGGGGCCAAGAAGCAAATTATTGCGATTCGGGGAGCTGTCTGCAAAATTGTCGCGGAAATGGACTGCTTTGAAAGTTATCGCGAAATTCAGGGGCTTACTTGCAATATATCGTGGATTTCAGGACTCGCGTGCAAATTATTGCGGATTCAGGGATTGATGTGCAATTTATCGCGGAAATGAACATTTATGCAATTTATCGCGGTGATTAAGGACTGAAATGCAATTTCTCGTGAATACGAAGAGCAACACCTGATTTGGCTGTGAATTTTGGACCATAGTGTAATTCACCACGAATCCTAGGGCAATGTCGCAAATTGCCGCATAATTCGATTTACTAACGAGAGCAAGTCATTGAGTCACACGATGGTATAACATGCTAATAGGTACATGCAGAAAGTAGAGAACAAGAAGGCACCAAGCAATAGGATTACCAGGTATGCGAAGTAAACATAGTGAATTAAAAGATGGTTCATAGTTAGAGGTTTAAGCGAATATTAAGCTAAATCGAAGGAGTGTAAGGTAAAAACAAAAGTCTCGGGGCGAGGTGGGAACACCAAACCCGGCATCATGTTCATGAGCACGGTCAGCCACAGGTAGGATATGTCCGAGGAAGGAACGCAGGGGTTCTCAAGAAAAGTATTGTGCGTACTACAGAGCCGAACGGAACCGGATAGGAACGGGGTAGCGCCCGAGTCTCTAACCATGGAAGGGAAGCATATATTCTCGTCGAGTAAACTAACAGCTAACGGTGGGTTTGGACGAGACATGTCGTCGGGCATGTAAAAATCGACCATAGTAGAAAACCAGGAAGTGATAGGGAGAGGAAATAACAAAAAGAAAAGAAATGATAAAAGAATAAGCAAACTAAAAGAATAAGAGAAAAAGGAATGAAATCTAGCGAATTATGAATATTATAGGGAAGTTTCTTTTAATAGACTATGACCGTTTAACAGATTTTGTAGGGGGAGGACAGGAGGTTTAGGTGGCATTGGAACTGAGGTCGTACTTGTTTTTGTATTTAACTTATCTAGTTGTACTTTGAAAGACGATGATATTTCCTTGACCTTGAATTGTGTTTTCGTTAAATTGTCTTACTTTATTTCACTAGCGCAAANTTGTATTTGTACCACTTGATTATTATAGTGAAAACCAAGGTAGAGCTTCGCACTCCCGAGGACGTAAGCCCGCACATTGTGGGCCCAACCTCGTATATCGCTCGTGTCCCCACAACAACATAAATTACGAATTAATTATAAATTGACTGATCTAAAAATAAATACCCAAAACATTTTTAGACAAGATCAGAGACCAAACAAAGATAAGTCATAGAGCAGTCGATCTGATTAAAGAGTGGCACGCACGAGATTCGTGACAAAACTCAAATTAAAGGGGGAAGGATGTAATTACCCCAGAAAAAAGGTACCATAGGCGAATAGGTATTTGATATTTATAATGTCTACGGGAGAATAACAGTGGATAGAGGGCGAAAAGTGGGGGAGAGGCGAAAGGAGTGAAAATCCTAGTTAATAATAGAGGAGGGGTCAAAGTGCACTTAGCATTTGTTAAAGTACCTATAAATAAGGGTTAAAATGAACCAAGGAAGGTCATTTGTCACATTGAAACAAAAAAGACACAAGAAGGAGAACCATAGAGCAAAACCACCGTGAATTTGATCAAAATCAACGCTGATTTCTACCCACACGTAATTCACCGTAGATTGGCTCAAAATTCACAGCGGATTTCCTTTGATGTGCAATTCACCTCGAATTTTGGTATAAGAAGAAATTCATCACGGATTTGAGGGAAAGGAAGAAATTCGTCTTGAGTTTCCTGTCTCCTTTCTATCCATTCTATCCATAGGCGAATGGATAGAAAGGGGTTTAACTGTAGGGACTTAATGTGAAGTAACATATAACAAACAAATGTAATAGAGATATATATTGTCACATGCATATTAAGATAATTCATGAATACACGAAGAACAAAGGAAAACAACGAACATCACGATTTCTAGGTAAGGGGAGTTAACACAATATATTAAGGGAATTTTATAACATAGGGAACAAAGAGTGTTCATAGGGAGTAATCCAAGGTTAGGAACAGAAAGAACAAATGTTACCAAGACTCGGGGTAAAGAATGGTGAACACATCCTATCAAACCCGACAACGTGCCTCGTTCACTATTCGCCAAAGAAAGGGCATGCTTGATGAATGGAATGTTATGTTATGTTTTAATTTAAAATTACTTGATTAGAATAATTCTCTAGATTAGGCTAGGCAAGGATTAGAGGTGTCAAATTGTAGTCAATATTATTGTTGGAAGAAATAGAGTTTGGCCTGATTTAAGATGAGAGTGTGGACAGATATGATGTATTTTAAGAGAATAACACACAATAAAAAACTTTAACAAGTCATTTAATATTATACAGATTTTCTCTTAGAAACAAATCTAATATTCATCACAAATGCAATATTGACAATTCGATATTTCAACACACCACTCAAGTTCAAATAACTGACAAATTTTGACCGGCAAATTGAAATGAACCGGATTCCCGGTATTAATACTCATAATTATGATGGAATCAACTCCAATACAATGTTGTAATTATAGAGTTTGGCTGAAGTAACGATGGGAAAGAGACGAGAGAGCATGAACGAATGAGATTAAGGGAGGAAGCCATATATTTAAATGACATAATCAAATCAGTATGTGATGGAATTTGAAACTCTTATCGTTGTGGTAAAAAAGACCCAGGTACCAACAGTCAACTGCTTCGTAATAGAATAAATCTGGTTTCGATTTGTTTAGATTGAGGGAACGATTGTAAAATGTGAAATAAGCAAATAAAACAGCGATTTAATAAGGAGATAGGTCCCCGAAAAGCCAAGCCTTGTCCAACTCTATCTTTCGGTCCTAATATTAATTGGGCATACATACTTCTTTAGATATGTTGTCCTTCGGGTCCTGTTACCTTCAATGGGCTAAACCTTTGCCAAACATTGGATCTTGGGTCTTATAAGTTCGTCTTCCGTCACGTTGGTCGGCCCTGAATGGTTTGGGTCAACACCAGTTTGAGGTACTGGGCTCTGGTGTTCTTATTGTTGGGAATAAGCCCAATAAGTGAAGTTGAAACCCAATTCACCGAGTCCATTCGTAAGCTCAATATTGAGTCAATAAGTCTAAGGATGCAGTTGAGGGTCTCGTAGATCTCCAACAAAGAACTTTGATCAATTCTTTAGATTGAGTCATTCCTATTTTTAGAATCTAGAAGATTAAATGAAAAATTATTCGTCTATATATGTAAGACTTGTTTATCATTTTAAAAAAACAATGAAATTTGATCATTCATATAACATACTCTTCTACAAAAACATATAATTGCAAAAGCATTCTTCTTATTACTATCCTCTAAATCTTCATATCTCCAACAAGTGGTATCGGAGTAGGTTCAAAAGAATAGGAAAAGCTGAAGAATTTGCGATCATTTAATTCATATCACAAACCGTTGCTTATTATACACATAATGGATGCAACCGGCACATGTGCTGTGGAAATTCAATGGGGAGAATTATCCTGTATGAGCACATCAAATGCAGGCATTCTTAGAGGCAACCAAGCTCTGGGAATCTGATCTTGATGATACTCTGATTCCAAAACCAGTGTCTGCCTCTATTGCCGATGTCACTCGATATGAAGAACTTGTTGCTCGGAGGGATCAAGCCAAAGTTACAATAACTTCTGGTCTAGATTGCTCCATAATCCCATGAATTATGGCATGTACAAGTGCAAAACAAATATGGTTGAAATAGAAACAAGAATTCGAAGGACACAAACTCACTAGAGAATTAAAAATCTCTAGTCTCCGACAAGATTTTGACAGATTGCAAATGAATTCCACAGAAACAGTAAAAAATACGTTGACAAAGTTTCAAATGTGGTAAATCAGCTAGCAATGATGGGGAACAAAAAACCGAATTCTCAATTTCTTTCAAAATTCTTCAAACTGTAAAAAGATCTTTTGAGCACAAGATGAGTGCTCTAGAATGTTCATATGATTACAGACAACTAACTGTGGCGAAAGTAAGTTGTGCACTTCATGAATTGGACAAAGGGATTCAGATCATTTTGTGACTCAGAATGCGTTGTTTGCCAAAGCCAATACAACAGACAAAACTTAAACTAATGCTTACCTTGTTGAAATTAATACAATAGAATCAAAGACAATAGGAAAAGAAAGAAGAAATATTCTTCCTGTCAAAATGAATATTTAAGTGTTTTGTTAATTGACTCTGGATGTTGTTCACACATTGTGGCAGATAAATCATTCTTTGAAGATCTCGATAAATCTTTTGGAGCTCTTGTTAAAATAGGAGATGGTCCAATCATTAAAGGAAGAGGAAAGAAAAGATCAAAGTGAATACTCCATCTGGTTCAAAATATATTGATGAAGTATTATGGGTTCCTACAGTAGGGATGAATCTGTTAAGTGTAAATCATATGTTAAAGAAAGGATTTAACGTCAATTTCAGTGAATATCAGTGTTTCATTCTTACATCTGAATTTAAACTTGTTGTTAAAATGGCAGAAAAGAATGGTCTATACACTCTAGAATGGCCACCAATAGAAGAAAAAAAATTTTTATCCAAACAACAATGGATAAAAAACATGATGCATCTGAAAATAATTCTTCTGATATGACTTCCTTCAGAGCCCTTGAAGGCTACATTTGATACATGCTGATGTGAGTGGACCAACGAAAATGGAATCTCTTGGAAAGAGTAAGCATTTCAGCAAGTTCATTGATGAACTAACTCGTTTTTGCTAGACTTATTTTGTGAAATCAAAGTACCCCGCCATTGATTATGTCAAGAAGTTCAAATCTCTTGTTGGAAATGAGTTTGGAATGGGAACAAAAAGCAAAAAGAGCAAGCAATGGAACAAAATTATGTTCTACAATTGTTTATCAGAAAATGATGAAAGATGTGGATTTCCAACAAAGAACTTTGATCAATTCTTTAGATTCAGTCATTCGTATTTTTAGGATCTAGAAGATTCAATCAATAATTATTCGTCTATATATGTAAGACTTGTTTATCTTTTTCAAAAAAAAATGAAATTTGATCATTCATACAACATACTCTTCTACAAAATCATATAATTGCATACGCATTCTTCTTATTATTATCCTCTAAATCTTTATATCTCCAACACTTATCACCTATAAACATAATCCATCACACTTCTCTAACAAATATGGGCGAAATTCTTTAATAACATGTATGAACATTTGGTTTTTCGTGTTTAAGGTTAAGAATCCACTGCCATAAAAGGAATCGCATAAAAGTGCGTTTACATAACTTTTTAGTCTGGTACCTCGAATGCTTACATGTCTATTGATATATTGTGAGTTTATGTACCTATTTCTTATATTTATATTTAGTTGCTGGTCAAATTTTGTGTGTATTACTCAAGATTTTATGATGGTTTATTATAACGGAATGGCTTCGTATTATTAGGACATTTTTGTATTGGAGCCGCATTGACTTCTCATACAAGAATAAGAGAAGAAGCTAAATAAGAGAATTGACTTTTGTATTTCATTTGTGTTTGAAATCTACTTGAGGCTGTTCTTGGTGACAGTATGAAGAATTTCTTTTCAACATAAAACCTTAATAAAATGCATATTTAAACAAATATTTTGTGCCTAAATCGCATTACATAATCTTCGAAACCAAATGACATCTCCTTGACTTGTAGTATAAATATTCTAACACCCTCTTTTGATGCCGTAATTTGAACTTTGGTTGAATATTTTCTGCTGGTCTTGAGTTCTACACAAATCTTTAGGGTAGAGAGCTTTTCGGCAACGAGAGAGCCAAAATTTCAACCGATGTCTTACTTGATTTTTTTTATTTCAAAGCCAAAGAAGATCTACCTTAAATTTATGAAATCTCTACCGAAACAAAAATTCCTCTTGACCCAAAATAAAAATGTCAACAAAAAGCATTACCTTGTTTATTTGTTTGAAAAAGAACAGAAGAAATATAATTTCTTCTTTAAGAGAAAGGCGCCGAGGAGCATCTCGTTAAAATCCGTGATCAGTCATTTGGTCTATAGACTCTATTCAGTCCTTAGCATTAACTTAGATCTACAAAAACAAATTTGAATTTTTAGCCTTCGAAAGATGATCATGGCTATAAATTTTCAGCCTTGAAAAACAATTCAAAAAAACAAATTTAATTTTCTTTGACTGATAACCCAAATATGAAGTGCACAAGGCCAAGATTTGATCTATGGCTCCGATACCAGGAAAGAACTTATATTTTCGATTTTGTTGGTAGTGTCGTAGCCATTTATCAAGCTATGAGACCCGAAAACGCTAAGGAAATGAACGAAATATAGATGATGGGGCGGGTTGACTCTTGGCAAAGAAAGATTTTCAATACAATAGAAAACCCTAAGCTATCTCCAACCATGTCTACTCGAAACTTAATTCCCTATTTCCACATGAGATGTCTCTATATAGTCATCATATTTCTCTATTTTTATAAATAACCTCTTAGCTCTACCAAAATGTTTGGACATTTATAATTTTAATAATTTTTTAGTATATACAATTTTTAAAAAATCATATTCTCTATTAATAATTTAAACTAAAATTTTTGTGTCATATAGATTGTAACCGGTATTAATAAAACAATCGGTATATCGATCGATATATCCGGATATTATGGATAATAACAACAATATTGATATACCGACCAACCATAATTTTATCGACATTATCTAAAAATTATATTTATACTTTTTAATAAATATTTCAAATTAATTTATATTATTAAATAAATTTTAACGGGTGACGTGCAATAAGGTCCCTATGATTGTATTATAATGGTAAATTTAGTCCTCAAACTTTGTGAATTTTGACAATTTTGCATCGTTTGGCGAAACTATTCCCCGTTGTTTAACACATGCGGCAAAATAAGTCTTCAATGTTTTCAATTTTAGACATTTTAGCCCAAATCAAAATAATGGCATATTAGATCCTATAATTTCACATGATTGACAAAAAACGTCATTGACACCGTTAGAGGTCCCCAACGTTTTGAAAAATGTGCAATTATGATCCTCAATGTTTGTTTGATAAATTAAATCCTCAAACTGATGATTATGTCACAATTAACATTCTTATTTTTTATTTTTGAAAGATATAGTCCCCAGACTTTGTGCAATGTTGTAGATATAGTCATTTTCACCCAGAAAACGTTGTTATTCCGTTGATAGTATTGTGTGTCATCATGCCTATACGTGATTGCACAACATCTAGTACGACAAGAACATTGTTTCATATCGAACAAAATAACATGACTTTTTGTTTCAGAAATGCTAATGCTTCTATCTCGGGTACCTTCTTACGGAACCAGGTATGTTTGGTAGGATGATATAATGTTTTGCGAATGTAGTGTTGTCTGCAACTGTAAACCAACACAACATCATCCGCGAAAAAAAATCAAATCATATAAATCAAATGTGAGACCCGAAATTTACGAAAAATGGAAATGGGGGATGCTTGCAACCACTCCTAATAACGGAATCCTCTTACAATTAGCGTTAACATGTCAATGCTTTGACCAATTATTATAAATGATGTTTAGTAAAGTAATTCTTATTAGGATACATGATAATAGGCATAAATGAGTAAGTTTTGGCAAAGCCAATGTGATTAAAGCATGGAAAAGACAAGAGACAAGAAATAAGGTAAATTAACATTTAAGTATGATGTTTTTATATACCAAATTATGATTGGTTAATCATCCAAAACTTATAAAAATGCAAAACCACATGGCATAGGCAAATCAATAGGAGGTTAAGTCGGTTATCTACCATTTGGTCGCTTGTTTTGGAAGAGATAAACACAAAAACACATTAATGGAAGAAAAACGCAGCAAGCAGAAAAAGGAATGGGCAGCAAGGTTTTGTGTTATAGTTTGAGCTTTAATCTTGGTTTTTAGGAGCTAACTAAGTGTCCTACATCAGAAGAAGAAGTATCAGGTGAATAATGACAAGTTTATTGAGGAAAAAAGCAAGAAAATATGAGGTCAATATCATGATTGACTATGAGATAAGTAATAGAAACTGTTTTAACATATATGTGCATACTTGTGTTGTTAAGTTTTCTGGTACTTTATTAAAACGAATATTGATACAAATCTTACATGGATAGTGATGAGAACTCTGGGACCGGGTACCCTGTAATGGGTGAGGCCCGATAACAGTTGAGCCAACTTAAGTAATCAAAACGAACACTTACAGCCCACTTACACCTTTAGGAAGAGCGGGCCGATGTTCAACACAGAGGACCGAAGATAACCTTAGTAAAAATAAGCGTTATCTGCCAGCTGGCTCCGGGGTTCGGTCCGAACAGTTATAAAACGGTTACAGGCTCACGCGTTCCACGCTTCGGGCCCTGTCACGTTTATCACGCTTCTGGCCCGATCACGCAGTCCACGCATCGGTCCTAGCCTCGTTTTACATCCTGCGATAACAACCTCTAACAAACTTGTCAGAGGCGGTTACAGGACGTGGATTACACTTGCCGGCAACTCTATAAATACAGGGCAAGACGAAGGAAAAGACAGGACCCTTTNAATTAACACGTAATAAAACGAGTATGCTTAGTACGTTGGTATGAGCAGAGTTTCTTATTATCAAATTAGAGATCGCGGACAATTGCGATATTCGAAAATCTAATTCGTCCAACCCTGTGGACTTGCGAATAAAAACGTTTTGTCAATATGGAAGAATATGTGGACATTATAATAGTTTTGAATTAATATAGAGATGATATAATCGTGATCTTAGAACCAGCAACCAAGAGAGGGCGAGTACAAAAAACCTATAGTTTATTTCACTCGGAAGAATGAGAGTTTGTTGACGGGAGTGAAACCCATTATTGTTCGAATTCTTGATACATATTATGGATTAACAAAAAGTCATGACTTTCTGCTCAAGGGATTCTTTTATTTATTCTAACATGATAGTGCTAACAGATTTATTCTCAAGTCAGCATATAAAAGTTTATCTTTCTCCAGATCGATAAACAAAGATGTTTAGTGACATGCATTCTATGCATTCGTGAGATATTCAGAATAATGGTCTTTCAAGATTTATATTTTATACAGTGAAGTGTATTGCGATGCAAGAGAATACTCGTGTCTGTCATCATTATGGAGAAATCACTAGTGCGATTATCTCAAGACGAAGGTTAATCTTTGAAATCGTGTAATTGGAAACCTAGTTTGCTTATTAGTATTAGAACTGGCAAGTAGAATCGGTTAGTAAACAATTTATATCTCCGCTGATCATCTTGTGCCAAGCTAAGTGCATTCAAGAAAAAAGTTTATGACGGGGACAAGGTTGATTGTGAGAAGATGATGAGATAAACATTGCAAGTTAAGTTTGAAATTGAGTCAGTGTTGCCCTAAGTATCTACGTTGAATATCGCAAGCGAATTTATAAGTTGAGTCATATTTGCTCTGAGTATATGTGGCGACAATTAAACAATTGTTCATGATTTCACAGTCGACACATGGAGACTGGCATTAGTATGGGCCTTCGCGATGGCTGTGGACATGAAGGAATTGTGCATTATGGTATTGAAATGAGTCATTGAACGTATATAAGTTGAATAAGTATCTCGAGTTTGGGAACATGAAATGGGAAGTTTGCTCGTGATCGTATTGTTTGCTTGTTTGGGATTCCCAAGTACTTGGTGTCATATAATGCAATGAAGCTCCTCATAAAGCAAACAAGTGAATTATGCAAGTATTATTATGTCTAGCAGAAACACTGGCACTCCCTCTAATGTTTCATTACATTTTCGATGTTAGATACTTTTCACAATTTTTGGAGAAGATCACGAGTGAAGGGCGTGAAAATTATTATCGCATGTGGTGTCACACATATGGGCATTCATACTCGCAATTTAATCTACTTAAATATGTGGGAATTCAAAGTATTGATGAATTCATAACGCCATAAGGAGGGCAAATATTCATGTAGAGATATTATAATCACAAGTTCATTCATTATTTTTGACTTTTTGGTGACTTGTGATTAAATAAAGATGAGATTACGGTGGTTGAACATCGTTGCACGTTGTTCGATGTATGAGATTATGGTGGTGATGATTGAATGAGCGTATAAGATTGTGAGCATGAGAGGAGAGGAGCTGCCACAGACTTGGTATATTTCCAATTCGCGCAAGTATTATGTATAGACGCGACTCGTCGATCTTTTTAAAATGTAAATCCCCCACTTTTTTACTATATTCTCATTTTTATGTATCTTTTCTGACGACATGAATTCAATCGACTAGGGGACTGGTAGGATAGGAGTAGGTTCATTGCATTTTCGTATGATGGAGGATTGAAATTAAATAATAGGTTAGATTAGAAATGCAATGCACCGTCTGTAGTATAGTCTATCATTTTCAAACTTGTCAAATTAGATACTAGACAAAATACTTTAAACGTGATGAGTCTCTATGTCTGCAGCAGAATCATCCATACATATATACTGTTGGAATATGTCAAGGGGCCCGATTTATTATGAGATAGCCAGCTTAGTACGGAGCATGTTTCCGTGGCAAAACGGGGTGCAAGTTTATACCCGACTCCTCCATGACACGCTGGCGAGAGTCACACCCTCGTCAGAGGCTGGTTCATTTCCGCAGTTTCCCCGGGTGCAAGTATATACCGGCGGCGAGAATGTGATGGCCCCGGGTCCATGTATATACTGGCGGCGAGAGTGTGATGGCCCCAGGTGCAAGTATATACCGACGGCGAGAGTATGATGGCCCCGTGTGCAAGTATATACCGGCGGCGAAAATTTGATGGCCCCGGGTACAAGTATATACCAGCGGCGAAAGTGTAATGGCCCCGGGTGCAAGTATATACTGTCGGCAAGAGTATGATGGCCCTGGGTGCAAGTATATACCGGCGGCGGGAATGTGATGACCCCGGGTGCAAGTATATACCGGCGGCAAGAGTGTGATGCCACGGTACAAGTTTATACCGTGATGACCACGGTGAAATGCCGATGGGACAGTGTGATGCCGCGGTGCATGTTTATACCGTGATGACCACGGTGCAATGCTGATGGGACAGTGTGATGCCGCGGTGCAAATTTATACCGTGATGACCATGGTGCAATGCCGATGGGACAGTGTGATGACGCGGTGCAAGTTTATACCGACGATGACCACGGTGCAATGCCGATGGGACAATGTGATGCCGCGGTGCAAGTTGGCACCGTGATGACCCCGGGTGCAAGTTTATACCAGTGGGACAATGTGATGACCACGGTGCAATGCTGATGGGAAAGCGTGATAGTCATTGTGCAGGATTATGCTAGAAGAAAACGTGCAAACATATATGCAAGTGCTTCGTTAAACTGATCTCGAGTGCAAATTTATACTCAGTGAGAATGCAAGTTCGTCGAGAATATATTACTATGAGAAATAGTAAATGTCGTTTGTGCGATAGAGATATCCTTGTTTACAAAATTAATGGCAGATTACCTAGGGAGAAATCTTGTTATTTATTGTCGGAGAAAGAATTTATGAAAGTATGTTGTTGCATGATTGGTTTACCTATCATCACCGAGGGATACATTCTGCAAAAAGATCACACATTTTCTATTTTGATTGGAATGGTCGGTGTGTGTTTCGTGATCATATTCATGGTTTTCACTTAAGTAAACGATCAAAATGGCCAAATACTCGCTTTATGGTTTGCATTCAACAAACGTTATGATTACTGGGGACTCGTACCTAGGATCGGAATTATCGTATAAACTTTATGTGATTATCTGGAACTCCTGTCACATTCGTGAAATATCTCTTCGCCAAATCACGCGGAAGAAGTATTTATTCTGAATCGGCGAACTAATCATATGAGAAGCCATTATTATTTTGGAGGTTAACTTCTTGATTCAGATTCTCCGGAGTGAGATTTTTCTTCAAGCTATCAGGGAAATTGATTAGAAATGAATGAAAGTTTCATTATATGACGAGGAATACTAAGTTATTTACAATCAATAGAACAGTATTTACTATTGGAGAAATTATGAAGCCACGTTATAACATGGCCTCATTTGTTAGATTGGCAATGCTATGGTCCTACATCATGGTTTTGTTATTTTTGACCACATATTTTCATTTACAATCAAACTAACCAAGTGATGGTCTTATGGTATCAATTCTCATTAGTTATTACCGGGCACTCTCAGATATTATCGAAATTGTAAAGTTATACCCCTATAAAAGGGGCTATTGTCTGAAAAATTTGTCATTTGGCTTAATCATCTGCACGTGCATTTATTTGCCGATGGATCATATTCATGGATTTCATTAGGATAAACAGTTAGAACGGCCAAATATTTGCCCGATGATATTAATTCAACTAAATTCTATTACGACTGGGGACTCACATTTATGATCAAAGCATTTATGATCAAAGCGATCGGAGAAGCGAACCACAACAAGGAATATTCTGAAGTGGACGAACATGTATTTTAGAGCATGTATTTCGTATGAATGGTGTATCCAGTAATTGTCTCATGACTGTCTCGTATTTTTTGTTATTGTTGAAAGAACAAAGAAGCTGGCTTGGATGTATTAAGATCGCTCCCTTAAATGCGATTGCGACACTCAAAGGCAATCCCCTTATGTATAGTAAGTAAACTTATGTTACGATCTCATTTACAATTTGAGATGCCTAACCAGGATCCGTATGAAAGTTATCAAGTAATTATCCCCGAAGGGTCCACACTCTTTTGACATATGGCAAATGTCTTTCAAGTATTTTATGGATGCTTCGGGTTCATTGTTTATGAGAGGGAAGGATTAGAACGTTGTTGTATAACAAGTGCGATGTTATTTATGGCCATATGGTCCAGAGAATTATTATGTGCATGACATAGATTATCTTATTTACCATCGGAGATGTCATAAAGTCGTTTTGTTTATGACAGATTTTCTGACCCGAGATAATTTGAATATAGCAGCAACTATAGGCTTGATCAAGTTGCGAAACTGAAGACTTATTTCATGAAATGAGACGTAGGAGATATTAAAATTGAGGTTTTGAAAATATAACGATTCTTAGCTTTCTCATGAGGCATCTTAACGTTATTGCCTAGTTTCATGTTCTTCCCTATATGATTCCTAGTCAGGGCTTCTCAGTTTTCTCTATTCTTATAACTCAGAGTTCAGCTAATGTTTTCTGAGGCGAAGCTCTCCCCGCAATAAAGACTTACTTCAGAAAGAATCTTAATTCTCATATAATATATATGGGAAGTAGGAATAGAGGGATGAAAATGACCCTACCTTGATCGGTATGTCCCCCTACAGAATATTCGATTACCGACAATGCTATTATTCGTCGAGATATACACTGTATACATAGATGTCGGCTAGATACACTTTATTTTTATAAGATCGTATCTAAAAGAGACAATAAGTCATCATTTCGCATCAATGTTGGGAACTCAACCTCAAATTTATATGTTGCTCTTCATGTTTAAACACATGGCCTTGTTTATTTTAACGGCCCTTACTAAGAAAGCAAGCATGTTATATAGACAATAGCCTTCACATGTAGCCAGTAATTGAGCTGCATATAAAAGATGCACCTAATCGACTGTAAGCGTAAAATAGGTGCCCCGAAATAGTGAGAATGGCAAAGGAGTAAGTACCAACCTTCTGCGAATGTGAGAATATGATGTTCTTGTTCGAACATTGGGATATCTTATGCAAGAAAAACATATATGAGATAGAGGTCGCAGAGTAGCAATCACGACGGGAACAAAATTGAATTGCGAAGTTGAGGAGTGTGACAGGCCCCCTAAGCTGTGAAGAGCTGGATTTTGATGAAGTAAAAAGTGATAGCTACACGCTGAAATTGAAGCCTCTTGATAGACAGTTAAAAAATATTTTCTAAGTTCGATTGCGTAATATTTACGAATCGAAGCAGTGTATCAGAATTCCAGTGTATAATGAAATGCGTCAGTACTCAAAGTAATGAGAGATATGTCTAAGAGCAGACCTTCCGAGTTGAAAAAATCTGATACCATTAGTGACAACGAGATGATTTCGACCGTATTCATGGTGTTCTCAAAAAAGTGTATGAACGAGTTTTGGATTTCTAGACGAGCTGATATAATGTGGTTTACGACTCAGAATCTGAATTTACAAACCAGGGGACTATTGATATTGCCTGGGGTTATTTATGTAATTATGATAACCCCGGGGCTCGTCTGACATGGCTAAAGGGTATTTTTGATTTTCTATTATATTTATTGAGCAATGTGATTTCGGGAGTAATCTCATATCTGGGCATCCTGGGCCCACGTATGAGGATTCTGATTGTGTTTTGAGATGTTTTGGATGATTTCGGTAGGAAATGATGCTAGGGGTATTTTCGTAATTTGGCACTCGGAGAGCTCGTTGCCGACCTTAGGCGATATTTTATGCTACCTCCTAAGCATTTGGAGACGATCAACTAGTAAAAGAGTTTTCCCGGGTATTTTCTCGTCATTACGTGTAATTCATGTTCGATCGGGGTGTATTTTTAAAGATCCGGGACGCTGTGAAACTTATTCCGGTTTCATTGGGTATTTTCTAAGTAAGTTGAGCTAATTTGATTAGGACTGGGTTTTTGGACCATAAGTTGACTTATGGGGCCTAATTTTTCTATAAATACAAGATTCAATGCCCCAGAAAAGGTTCAGACCCTTGGCATGCTTCCCAAAGCTCCCGTTTTCGGAAGATAAAGTTCCAGTCACGAGTCTTTGTCATAAAGTGAGAAGAACCTTACTCAAGCTCCTTACTAGCGACTTTTCGCTCAAAAATTCGCGAGAGCATGCATGCATGGCTGTAGTCGCGAGTTTTTGTCAACTTGCCCTCACTCGCGACATTTTGTTCCATCCGCGAGATTTCGCATGCAGGTGTCGCGAGTTTTCGTCCATGTAGTCACGACATTATGTCGAAATGTCGCCACCATCACCCATTCGCGATATTTAGTGCAAAAAGTCGCGACTCCCCCCATCTCGGACGCGACGGAGTAGATTCGATCATTTTTCGTTCCGTTTTCATTCGGATTATCATTATCCTTTGACTGTACTTGTATCTTTTCATTATCATAGTGAAAACCAAGGTAGAGCTTCGCTCTCCCGAGGACGTAAGCTCACACATTGTGGGTCCAACCTCGTATATCGCTCGTGTCCCCACAACAATTAAATTCCGAATAATTAAAAAATTGACTGATCTAAGAATAAACGATCTAAAATATTTTTAGATAAGATCATACGGGCTTATCACCTAATAAAGCCGAAGCAAGATACTGAACACATAAGATATACATAATTTGTTCATACCAATCAACATAATTCAACACGTTAAACTTCACAATGGACGTAGCATTCAAATTCATAGACATAATAGGTGCTGCAAAAGAACAACAAATATTAAACAATAATGTTTATAAGCTCTTAATATGTATTAATGTTCTCCTTTGGGTGAAACAAAAATACAAAAAAATACATTAGAATAAAAAAAATTGAACATGATATTAATCTTTGGATTTAAAACATATTCAATATTTTTATAATAAAATAACTTTAGTATTAGTGATCACAAAGTTAACGTTTAGGTTTAATTGTGTAAACACTAAAAACATAAAATATTTAGATGTCTAATACATAATAAATTTGACCATTTTGGTGAGACAAATTAACTTAAAATTAGACATCAACAATCATTAGTTGTGGAAAACAATTATAAATAATTTACGGAAAATCAAAGAAGAGTGTGATCTTCAAGAATTAAATTCTTTAATAAAATGTATTATTATTATATAATACACACATGCTTTGCTTTTTTTATAGAATTTAACCAAGTTAAATAAGGTCAAAAAAATTGTCATGATTTCATAACATATCCAAACATGCAAATAACTAAAAGTTTTTGCCGAAAAATGTTTTTGAAATCATAACAAAAACGTGTTTACAGAAAAGAATTATAATGGGAGATACATAATTCCAAAACCATGCTC
Organism: Utricularia reniformis; assembly: GCA_009725065.1. Classification (NCBI taxonomy): domain Eukaryota; kingdom Viridiplantae; phylum Streptophyta; class Magnoliopsida; order Lamiales; family Lentibulariaceae; genus Utricularia; species Utricularia reniformis. Next base: position 177,171 of record RWGZ01000255.1, on the reverse strand, counting down.
TGATACCAAATGTAAGACTTCATCAAACCATTAAGGTTAAGGACCTTAGAATTACATTATCTCCACAACCCGTTATTTACCTTGAGACATATCGTAGAGTTTTTGGATGAATTTTCTTCTCCTAATCCTTTCTAGAGCTCACTCTTGGGAGAACTTTACAAGACAAGAATATATTTATTTCCACACAAATATCCTCTATTTATTAGGATTAGAAATAAATCAAGAGTCACACAATTCATGGCTCATTATTCCATTTAATAATTGGAATGCCAAAGGGCACACAACTTAATACAATTTATGTAACAACATATATATGTATCAATTTTGATGTGTGCACTACAAGTTCATATTCATAATAATGAGACAAGTTTTTAATAGATATAACTTGTACATATTAAAGGTAGAAGAAGAGACCACATCATGGTCATTGTATCATAAGTTTCATGGTCCATCAACATGAATTAAGCCTTAATATATAATATTATATGGATCACATAATGACATAAACTAACATGATATAGATTTAACAACCCATATTCTTAAGAATAACGACAAGACCAATATTTGATCTATCGATTCAATAAATAAAATAAAAACATAAAACGATTTTGATGGTCTCGTAGCTCCTACTTGAAAACGCAGAGGATCCAACTAGAGAGAAAATACGGCTAAAACTATTTCAATAGAATGTGAAAAACTCTTATACAATATTTCAAATAATACAATATATTTATAAAAGATAAGTTGGGCTTGTGGTCCAACACATGAATCTTCGGACATCAAATCACAACAACATCAATTCTAACACTCTCCATTGATGTTGTAATTCGAAATCATTTGTATTCCCATTCATTTGTTTTTGTTATCATCAGTAAAGTTTGGTTTTGGGTATGGTTTTGGTTTTTGGCTTTTTTTCAACCGACAACTAGAGGTTGAAAATGAGGTTTTCATTTTGTTTCATTTAACTTACGAACTAGAGGTTAAAAGAAGTTTTTGGCTTGTTTATTTTAACCTACGAACTTGATGTTAAGAGAAGTTTTGATATGTTTCTTTCAACCTACGAACTAGAGGTTGAAAGAAGATTCGTAGCTTAAAAAAATGAAATTTGGCATGGTTTTCTTCAACTTACAAAATATAAGTTTAAGTGTTAGAAATACCAACAAATATTTTTTTTCTTTTACCGATAAATACCGTAATCAATTTTTGGGTTTCTAAAAACTTTTCATTTTCTTCCATGCAACTTGATGCATCATCTTTATGGCAATGAAGAGAAAGGTCTTTTGAAATACCATCATCATTTTCGTCTTTTGGGTAGAGTGCCTCTTTTGAAAATTGTCTTTGATTGTCGTTCCACTTCATATTCCATGGTTTGCCTTCATTTTCTTCAAAGCATGCGGCTCCCCTCAATATTCAACTTAGGTGTGTTGAAAATCAACTTCTACCGAGGGTGGCTTTGAGAGGTGAACAAATTTATTCCAATATTTCTAGTATTTAAAAAATATCCAACATCTTCTAAAAGCCCCACATAAAATCGAACAATTTAGAATTCATTCAAGGCCTTTATGAAATTCAACGAGAATTAGGTTTTTGACATTCCAAAGAAACATTTTTTTCGAAGCAAAAACAAGGTTATTTTTAACGGAAATAAAACCTAACATACTTAGCATAGTGCAAAAGTTCAACATTTTCGAACAAACCCACGATCTATTCAAAATCCCACAACTATCATCATGAAAGGAGTTTTGTATTTTCCAATCTACAAGCCTCGATTTGTAGGATAAGTTCGGAAATGCTGAACGATATATGATTAACAACCCATATTCAAAAGAAGAACGATAAGACCTGATATTACCCGGAAGTATTCTCTGATATTTATCCTTATCCGGGAGGCTCATCCGACGTGGTTATTGGTATTTTCAGTATTTTCATATTTCGATCGGGTGGTATTCTCAAGTGGTATTCTCGGTATTCTAGCTCGTCGGACCCCGTATTAAGTCTCTGTAAGTATTTTGGGATATTCTGTGTTATTTCGGCCCCGGACGGGGCCAGGGGTATTTTCGTCATTTGCCACCCGGGAGCGCACCGATCAGGTGCAATGAAGTATATGGTTATGTATTCGCTATCTGGAAGCAGTGAATTATTTTACGGGGTCTTCCGGTATTTTCTCATCTACATTCCAGCCTAATTCTGGATCGAAATGCATTTCCGACGTTATCTTGCGGAGCGGTATTTATTCTAATTTAATTGGAGATTATTTGGGGTGCTTTGGGCTTAACCTAATGAAATTGGACTCTTAACCTAATGAAATTGGACTCTTGGGCCAAAGCTTGTATTATGGGCTCCATTTCCCTATAAATAGAGGTCCCAAGGCATGAAGAAAGGATTCGGATCCTTTTCACATCTCCCAAGGCAAGGCTTTCACTCGAAATCGCGAGATTTCGCCACNTTTTTCCAATATTTCTAGTATTTAAAAAATATCCAACATCTTCTAAAAGCCCCACATAAAATCGAACAATTTAGAATTCATTCAAGGCCTTTATGAAATTCAACGAGAATTAAGTTTTTGACATTCCAAAGAAACATTTTTTTCGAAGCAAAAACAAGGTTATTTTTAACGGAAATAAAACCTAACATACTTAGCATAGTGCAAAAGTTCAACATTTTCGAACAAACCCACGATCTATTCAAAATCCCACAACTGTCATCATGAAAGGAGTTTTGTATTTTCCGATCTACAAGCCTCGATTTGTAGGATAAGTTCGGAAATGCTGAACGATATATGATTAACAACCATATTCAAAAGAAGAACGATAAGACCAATATTTGATCTATCGATTCAATAAAATAAAATAAAAGTATAAACGATTTGGATGGTCTAGTAGTAGAAGCTACGAGACCACCAAATTGAAAACGGAGAGGATTGAGCTAAAGAGAAAATACGGCTAAAACTCTTTCAATAGAATGTGAAAACTTTTATACAACATTTCAACTAATACAACATATCTATAAAAGATAAGTTGGGCTTGTAGCATACCACATGAATCTGCGGAGGCACAATGACAACATCAAATTTAACAATATCCACATATCAGTTTTCTAACACTTGTGGTTCAGAACAAGACTCTTCTTATCCATAAAAACACAAACATCATACGAAAAATACAACCAAAGCATTCCAATTTGTTATTAAACTTCATGAAGGGGTACTAAATAACATGCGACTATCCAAAGAGCAGAACAGTAAAGATACTACGTACCATGTCCATAAAATCAGCTTATATTTGTAGCATTTTAGTTCCAAGTGTGCTGAGATGATAACACAGAGAAAAGTCAACTAAAGTCAGCCTTTTGCCTAAACAATACAGCTGGCATCCTGATTAAATGGAAGTGAGTGTCACCATATTGTTTAAAATATGATGAATTTTAACCCGAATATGTTTTTTGTGGTCATTTGCGTTTGTGAAACGCGACCAATGAATATTGAAACATGAGTAAAAAAAATTTCAAAATTTGACCATTCGCTTTTGAAAAAATCGAGTCGATTTATCAAATGTGAATCGCTTTCGGTAAAAGTGACTTGCGTTTGACAAAAGCGATTGGCGAAGGGCTTCAACGGCACCATTTTCTATCCGTGAAGTAGAGCAAAGACTGATTGATCGGAGGATGTATGTGTAGATTGCGCAGGCTGAAGTGGTTACGGCGTCACTCGTATCCTATGTTAAATGGACACCGCCACGGAGACTCGAATTTGTTAAAGAGTACGACTAGCTAATATTATCAATTATTTTTTTAATTAAAATATAAATTTTAAAAAGATGTGTTTGTTTAAAATAATTTATAATTTACAATAAATAAAGTTATAATTCATTTAATTATATTTTATAAAATAATAAATTAAGAACACAAATATATATGATTATTAATGTTTAAAATTGAAAAAATGTCGAAATTTTTGGTATAGACTATAATATATCCCAATAATATCAATATATAGCTAATTTTTTACACATTAATAAAATTATATTAATATATATAAATAATAATAAATTTAAATCATAACTATTTCAAAATAAATAATAATAAATTTAAATATAAAAATAGATTATTGTCCAATAAGTGTCCGAGAAGAGTGGATGTCCGAGAAGAGTCCGACTCGGATTCGACGTCCCCATAGAAGACTCTGTTTAACATAGTTTGTATCAACGTATTAATTTGAAAATAATTTAGTAGGACTAGAAATAAAACACAAATAGAAATATAAATTATGAAGTGGTGTGTAATATTTTTAAAATGTAGAAATAATGTGTAAAAATAAATGTTTTGTTGTATAAATAAAATAATAATTTATGTATTAATCAATTATTTTACTACTCTTATATTAGTCACTAATAAATTATTAATCAAAACTTTATCTTATTACCATAAAATATGATATTCAACATGATTATCATCGAGATGATATCCCAGCTTCGCATTGTTTAAACTCTAATTTCTCAATAAACGTACTTTGAATAAATATTTCTTTTTATTTTCGTCTAAACCATGATAGTTCCATAAAATTACTTATAAACAATTAATTACCTAAAAAATAACCAGAATTATTTTTTTTAAAAACAATATTTAATTAGTTTTTTAGAGTCGGACCCGAAAAATCGGAAATAAACCCAAATACTGGCCGGTAAAAAAAATTCTGTTGAAGCCCGATATTTGACGTACCAGACGGCATACTACCAATATAACGTCCGGAATGAAAATATTGAGATTTATGATAAATCACTTGTATCTTGCGTAGAGTCCGACTTCAAATTTTAAATGCTAAAAATTATATATAATAAAATAAATAAATATATTTGAGTAATTTCAAAAAATAGAAAGTATATGTTGAATTAACAATAAAATTTATGGTATTTTTTATTTTTAGTTATAAAATTGAGAAGTATAAATTTTACTTATACAAAGTAAAATGAAAAATTGTTTTGCACTCTCCTTAATTTTTTTTTCGTAAATGAAAAACAGAAATATAAGTAAGGGAAAAAACCCATCGTAAAAGGGGAAAAAACCACTTGACTAAGAGCTGAAAATACTCTTCGCCGATATATTAATGAAACAGTTTGTGATACAAACAATAAGGGCATAAGAAAATGATTGAGGCAAATAAGAAAGCGCAAAAGGTAAAATAAACACAGTGTCTACTGATTTGCACGTCCAAAAGGTCCTATCTTAGATCGCCATCGAGTCATGTATTTATAGAGTAGAAAACGCTTGTAGATCACGCCCTGTAACCATCTCTGACAAGGTCGTTTTCCTATGTCGGGAGCGCAAGACACGTGGGTTGCAATGAATAAGCCACGTGTAACAGACGATCCGTTGAATCATCTAGACCGATTCAACGGATCTGTACTCCCAAGTAATGAATAACGTATACCGTTATCCTTTGATCCTAACTACTGGTTAATGGGCTTAACCTAAAAAGGCCTTCGGGTCCAGTTGTCCTTGTTGGGCGGAATCCTTATATGAAGTTGGATCTGGGACCTTTAGGTTTGGCATCGGAAAGAGTTATTGCTTATGACGAGGTGTTGAACGAGGATATGAGAGAGTTAGACCTTCACTGTATTGACGATATCTGTGATAGAGCCACAATACGAATGGAGGTATGTAAAAGGTGGATGGCTAAAAAGCACGACAAAGGCGTTCGACCTATGTTGTTAAAAGTTGGAGACTTGATTCTTAAGAAAGTGGAAGTCTCGAAGCATGTTGGGAAGTTGGATCGAAAGTGGGAAGGACCGTACAGAGTAACGGCCGTAGTGAAGGAAGGAACGTACAAAATCGCAAATATGAGCGGGGAGGAGCTGCCACGGACTAGACATATTTCCAATTTGCGCAAGTATTATGTATAGACGTGACTCATCGATCTTTTTGAAAATAAAAATTTCCCCTCCTTTTTGTGGTCATATTCTAATTTTTTAAGTATCTTTTTTGACGACATGAATTCAATCGACTAGGGGACTGGTAACGTTGGAGTAGGTCCATTGCGTTTTAGTATGAGGAAGGATGGAATAAATTAAATAAGTTAGATTAGAAACGCAATGTACTACCTGTCTTATAGTCGATCATTTTCAAACTCGTCAAATTAAATACTGTGTCAAAATATTTTGAACGTGATGAGTCTTCCTGTCCGCGGCAGAACCGTCTATACATAATGACTGTTGGAATATGTTAAGAGGCNTGAGTAATTTCAAAAAATAGAAAGTATATGTTGAATTAAAAATAAAATTTATGGTATTTTTTATTTTTAGTTATAAAATTGAGAAGTATAAATTTTACTTATACAAAGTAAAATGAAAAATTGTTTTGCACTCTCCTTAATTTTTATTTTCGTAAATGAAAAACAGAAATATAAGTAAGGGAAAAAACCCATCGTAAAAGGGGAAAAAACCACTTGACTAAGAGCTGAAAATACTCTTCGCCGATATATTAATGAAACAGTTTATGATACAAACAATAAGGGCATAAGAAAATGATTGAGGCAAATAAGAAAGCGCAAAAGGTAAAATAAACACAGTATCTACTGATTTGCGCGTCCAAAAGGTCCTATATTAGATCACCATCGAGTCATGTATTTATAGAGTAGAAAACGCTTGTAGATCACGCCCTGTAACCACCTCTGACAAGGTCGTTTTCCTATGTCGGGAGCGCAAGACACGTGGGTTGCAATGAATAAGCCACGTGTAACAGACGATCCGTTGAATCATCTAGACCGATTCAACGGATCTGTCCTCCAAGTAATGAATAACGTATACCGTTATCCTTTGATCCTAACTACTGGTTAATGGGCTTAACCTAAAAAGGCCGTCGGGTCCAATTGTCCTTGTTGGGCGGAATCCTTATATGAAGTTGGATCTGGGACCTTTAGGTTTGGCTTCCATCACGTGAGCAGCCTAGAATGGCGTGGGCCTCATCTAGTTCGGGATACCAAGTTCCGGAGCTGTCATAACTAGTAGCTTGGACATTATCGTTATCGCATAAAGTCCGATAACGATATGAGTTCGACCATCTTATTGAGAGTGCATGAGGCAAGAATGCCCGATCGAATAAACGGAGGATCGTACCCGAACCAGCTGTGACAGCGTCCCTAAGACCGATCCTGCACTTGTGAATTTTGGGATTAGTTTAAAAACCTGAAGACAGTAACAGCTATGGGCAAAATCGTATTTAGAATTAAAAAGTAGCCTGCGCCCTTCCGTATTCCACAGCAGGACATGTCGTCGGACTGCGCCTGCCTACATCGGTGTACGTGTCATCCTGTGAGTGTCCCGTGAGATAATATAAAAGCTGTGATTTTGGTACTGTACAACCATCGTTGCCATTTTCCCGACAAATTTCCCAACCCTAGCGCTCTCGGCGATTCATTCTTCTTCGTTCTCACATTCTCTTTTCCTCTAAAATCTTAAGGTAATCACTCATGGCACCCCGCAAGGTTAGGTACCCTATCGTTATTGAGATTGACATCGAAGAGCTTTGGGTCAAATTATCTATCCCTGTGCATTATTCCATCTGGAGGGGAAGGTAGACGTACCATGCTTCCTTCATGTATGGGTGGATGTTACGAGGGAGGACTTGCTGAAGGTGTCTATTTGATCACACATCCTAACATCGGGAGGTTGGACCGAACCCGGTTCAACCCTTCCCATCAGGATATCGCCAATACCTTGGCGATGCTCCCCCATCCAGAAAAACATCTTAACGTATAGACATACTTCGGGAGAAGAAGCTATTAGAGATAGGGGTAGAAGGTAGGACCGGAGCCCCTGCCCCGAAGGGGATTTTCTCTAGTTCAGATACGTTTGACGGATCGGGTACGGGATTTGACTTACTTTAGTCTTATCTCTTGATCCTTACGTTTTTCTTCTACATATTCCACAGATACGATGTCTGGAAACTGTATGGCTGAAATGGCTGCTGCCGTGAAGGCTAGGAAGGATGCTCAGTTGTGGTCGTCTGGGTCAACGACAACTGATCCTGTGGAATCTTCACGATCCGTGGGTGGTTCGAGCAGAGACAAGCCCTGTAATAGCCGAGAAAAGGGTACGACGAAACAAATAGTAGGGAATGTAGCGATAAAGTCTAGACGAGAGATAATGAGAGATACGGGAACGAAAGAGCGTAAAAGGGAACGAAAAATGGAAAGTAATGAAAAAGATAAAAGAGGGGTCAAAAGCAAAGGAAGGAGGGATCAAAGTGTAAATTAGAAAAGTTAGGATGTCTATAAATAGGGGTGAGGAGGCCCAGAAACGAGTTAATCATTATTAAAACCCGAAAATTCGAAAATTCTCGCAAAGAAGGAAATTATCGCGAATTTCACCTGCATGTCTTTTTATCGAGGAAATTTTCATGAGCAAATTGTCGCGAATTTTATGTGAAGTGGAAATTGTCGCGAAAGTGGAGGCTGTGTAAATTATCGCGGAAATTGTGATCAGTGCAGTATTATCGCGGATTTGATGATGAAGATAATTATCGCGGATTTTGCTTAGTGAAGAGAATTGTCGCGGATTTGGTTTCAAGAGTAAATTATCGCGGATTTCATATTTCAGCATTGAATTATCGCGAATTTCGAGGAAATTCTAAGTTTAAGTGTTTTCGTCGCTTCTCGACGTCGGATCGTAGGAGGAACGGAACACGTAAGGTCTACGGTAACCACATAGTTAACAATAGGATAATAACGTCGAAATTCGAGTAACTAAATCCTATTACGAAATGCAGGAAAGCGCGGAAAGACTATAACAAGCGAAAGCAACGGTAAGCGGAGTGAACACAATATAGGAAGGGAAGGTTCAGACTTAGGGAATGGGATTGGGTTAATAAAGAAGGAAGAAATGATACGAATGAACGAGATAAATGATAATAAGACTCGGGGTGAGGGAGGATGGACCGTCCGACCGAACCCGGCATCGTGCCTAGTACACGATTCGCCAAAGGAAGGGCATGCCTGATGAAGGGAACGATAAGTTCCTAAGAGGAAAAGATACGTACGAAGAGGGCGGAACGGATCCGGGTGGAAAAAGGGGTAGCGCCTAAGTACCCACCCGGGAAGGGATGCATATGGCCCGTCGAGTCATCCAACAGCTAACGGTTGGCTTGGGCGAGACATGCACCGAGCATGTTAATCTCGGCAGCAGAAAAGTTAATGAAGGATGGAAATGATAAGGGTAAAAGAAGAGGGAAATAAGAAAACGGTTAAGTGAATTGGTTCATGTGTGTTGTATGATGTAACTAAGAAGTAAGAAAGCTAATGTGTAGTGTGTGTGAAGTTTCCTTTAATAGATTGTGACCGCTTTACAGATTTTGTATGTGACGCAGGTGAGATATGATAGGGATGGGAAAGGAGGTCGTCGGTTTTCCGATGATAGAGTCCGGTCCTTCGGAGAACACTCTAAATTATGTTGTCGTACTTTAATGTTTCGTACTATGTTTTAAATTTGCTTTCGAATATTTCCGTTTTAATTATCATGTTTTAACAAAACGACTAGGCCCAAATTAGGGTCGTTACAAATGGTATCAGAGCGTAACATCGTTACTAAACCGGTAACGGTGCGGTCCTACGTAGAAGAGTCTAAAAAAAAAAAAATAAATAAATAGACCACGAAACCCGTAGGAGGACAATCGACCATAGGAGGGGATGGGTATAGAATGTAACAGATGACATGAGTAGACATAGACATAGACATAACGAAAGTTTAATGTAGGAATGGCTCCAAGGACGAGAGAGCATGGAAACCGAGAGGAGGATAGCAATGCATCAGAACAAGCACCGGCGACAGAGACTCCGGTTGCGGATTCATCGACGCCTCTCACGTTTAGCCAGGAAAGTCTCAGGATCTGTTCCAGACCTTGGCAAGTTCCCTAGTTAGCGTAATGAGACAGGGACAGACGGAGAGGGGAAACTCCGTGCAAATGGAACCAGGGGCAAGGGCCGAAAAGGGTAGGATGTACTACAACGAGGCATTAAAGAAGGCTGGGATGAACAGCTTCACGGGAGAAAAGATGGGAGATGCAGAAGCATGGATTATCCGCCTTGAAGAGAAGTTCGAACTGATCGAAGCCCCAGAAGAGCTAAGGGCAGGACTGGCCCCACTATGGTTCGATGGTAGTACCACCCGTTGGTGGGGGAGTGTGTCGGCTGCATTACTGAAGGATGGGCCTATCTCTTGGGCAAAGTTTAAGAATGCATTCTTGGACTACTACGTGCCGAAAGGACTTAAAAAGGATAAGAGGGCCGAATTTGACAGATTGACTCAAGGAAACCGCTCCGTTATGGAATACATGCAAGAATTCATTGAGCTAGGCAGGTACGCCCCCGAGATCATGGGGAGCGAACAGGAAAAGATGCACCACTTCACGGAAGGGTTGAATGAGAAAGTGAAACTGACTATGTATGGCAGCGACGATGAGGAATTTTCTAGTTTGGTGGCGGCGGCAATCCGAGATGATGGAGGGTTACGGAGAATGGATAGGGAACGCACAAAAAACTCTACAAGGAACGAAGTCCAAGGGCGGGGAGAGTTGAAAGGAAAGGGCACTACAGAGGGTTTCGGATCAGCACTAGGACTACCGATCAGGCCTGCATGCATCAAATGCAGAAGGAACCATTTTGGAGAATGTCGCGCAGGAACTAACAGTTGTTTCAAGTGTGGCCAGGAAGGACATTTTGCCAAGGACTGCCCAAAGAGAAGGAGGATCGAAACCGGGGTAACTGAGAACAGAGTGAGGGAAAGAATTACTGAAAATGCTCGAGTATTTCCTGTGAACAAGGAATATGCCTCGAAGGCTGAGAACGTCGTCGCAGGTACACTACTTATTAACGGCTTTACATCTTTCGTATTATTTGACTGTGGGGTGACACACTCGTTTGTGTCGGAGAAGTTAGCAAAACGGTTTGGGATAACGGGAAGTAATGCTAAAATCAAAGTTAAAACACCGGGATCCGAAGCCATGGAGGCAAATAGAATCTACAAAGGGTGCACGGTAGAAGTGGACACAGTACGAACAGAAGCAGATTTGATTGAGTTAGGGGATATGGGATTCGATGCCATACTAGGAATGGATTGGTTATCTAAGTACGATGCGCAAGTGAGATGTCGGGAACGTACGATCACGTTTAGTACGCCCCGTTAGGGGAGAAAAGGCATGGTAGGAGAATCGATTACGAGTGAGAATGGGGAATATATGGATCGATCGAACTGTCTAGCATTTGTCACGACGGAGAAGGAAGAGACACCATTGGAGTCCGTTCCAGTAGTTTGTGAGTACAGCGATGTATTCCCCGACGAGCTGCCGGGGCAACCGCCTCAGAGAGAAGTAGAAATGGGAATAGAACTACTCCCTGGAACGCAACCGATTTCCAAGGCTCCATACCGAATGGCACCCCGACAAAAGCAAGAACTGAAGCAACAGATTGAGTCGCTATTGGAAAAAGGATTTCTCAGGCCAAACAATTCGCCTTGGGGAGCACCAGTATTATTTGTCAGAAAGAAAAGCTGCGAGTTAAGATTGTGCTACGACTACCGAGAATTAAACAAGGTCACGATAAAGAATAAGTACCCGTTGCCTAGGATCGACGACCTGTTTGATCAGTTACAAGGTGCGAAGGTATTCTCAAAACTAGACTTGAGGTCAGGATACCATCAAGTTCGAGTGAGAGAAGGAGACATACCGAAGACAGCCAATCCAACGAGGTACGGCCATTACGAATGCATAGTGATACCGTTTGGATTAACTAATGCAACAGCAATTTTCATGGATTTGATGAATCGGGTGTTTCGTCAATACCTAGACAAGTTTGTGGTGGTGTTCATTGACGACATCCTAGTTTACTCTCGCAACCAGGAAGAACACGAGCAACATCTGAGAATAGTATTACAGACTCTCAGACAAGAGAAGTTATATGCCAAATACAGCAAGTGTGAATTCTGGATGGACAGCATAGCTTTCCTAGGCCACGTCATATCAGCAGGGGGGGTGACAGTAGACCCAACAAAGATAGAAACAGTTACGAATTGGCCAAGGCCGACAAATGCTCGGGAAGTAAGGAGTTTCTTAGGTTTAGCCGGGTACTACCGGAAATTCATCGAAGGGTTCGCAAGGATTGCTAAACCGTTGACAAATTTGACCCGAAAGGAAACGAGGTATACGTGGGATGAGAAATGCGAAGAGAGTTTTGAATGTCTCAAAACGAAACTGACATCTGCTCCAATACTAGTATTACCCACACCAGGGCAGGATTTCACGGTATACAGCGACGCTTCGAAAGAAGGACTCGGGTGTGTACTGATGCAAGGGGGGAAAGTTATAGCATATGCATCACGTCAGTTGAAGATACATGAGTTAAATTACCCGACACATGATTTGGAATTAGCCGCGGTAGTATTCGCACTCAAGATTTGGAGACATTACTTGTACGGGGTGAAATGCGAGATTTTCACCGACCACAAGAGTTTGAAGTACCTATTCACCCAGAAGGAACTTAATATGAGACAACGGAGATGGTTGGAACTGATAAAAGATTATGATCTGGACATCCAATATCACCCCGGAAAGGCAAACCAGGTAGCCGATGCATTGAGCAGAAAGACTCATGGCGCGCTAGCCAACACGTTGATTAGGGAAATGGAGAGCCTGCAACTGGAAATGGTAGAATCGACCACAGTCATGTTAGGGACGATTACCGCGAAGCCGGGGATACTGGAGGAGGTACTAGAAGCACAGATATCGGACCCTGAGAAACCCGTGACGCGAAAAGGGGGGGACAGAACCGATAAATGGGAAATAAGCAAAGGAAGCGACGGGCTAATCCGAATGAATGAACGTATATGGGTACCAAACAGGCCAGAGTTAAGAAAGAAGATTATGACGGAAGCACACAGTTCAGCATTCTCAGTTCACCCAGGAAGTACTAAGATGTATCGAGACCTAAAGACGCACTGGTGGTGGAATGGAATGAAAAACGAGATTGCCAACTTTGTGGCCAAATGCGAAAACTGCCAACGAGTTAAGGCCGAACACCAACGCCCGGGGGGCGAACTACAACCCTTAGAAATTCCAGAATGGAAATGGGATAGCATCGGCATGGACTTTGTAGTAGGACTACCCAAGAGCCCACGAAAGAACGACGCGATATGGGTGGTGGTGGACCGTCTTACGAAGGCGGCTCACTTTATAGCAGTCAAGACAACGTACGGAGTGGACATGCTAGCCAGAATATATGTGGATAACATAGTCAAATTACATGGAGTTCCAGTAAATATCGTGTCAGACAGGGACCCGAGATTCACGTCTAGATTTTGACAAAGTTTACAGAAATCGCTCGGAACTCAGTTATGCATGAGCACAGCCTATCATCCACAGACGGATGGCCAGACCGAGAGAACCAACCAAATTATGGAGGATATGTTACGGGCATGTGTATTGGAGTTTAAGGGAGGTTGGGAGGATTTCCTACTGCTAGTGGAATTTGCGTACAATAATAGCTTTCAGAGCAGCATTGGCATGACGCCATATGAGGCATTGTACGGGAGGAAGTGTCGTACACCGCTATGTTGGGATGAGGTGGGAGAGAGAACGACCACGGGGACAGAATTAGTGGAAGTCACCATTGAGAAGGTAGTCGTGGTACGAAAGAACATTAAGGCGGCACATGACCGATACAAAAGTTGGGCAGACACAAAAAGGAGACCCTTAGAGTTAAAAGTTGGGGATCACGCATATCTAAAGGTATCACCTATTAAGGGGGTGCTAAGGACCACAAGGACAGGGAAGCTGAGCCCCCGGTATATCGGACCATATGAGGTGGAACTAAGGATCGGAAACCTAGCATATCAGCTTAAGCTTCCGGAAGAAATGGGGGGGATACACAACGTGTTCAATGTATCCCAACTGAGGAGGAGGGTGACTGAAGGGATTCAAGAATGCGTGGGGGAACCCATAGAAATAACCCCGGAACTAACGTACGAGGAAGTCCCAGTAAAGATCCTAGGCAGAGAGGAAAGAAGGCTCAGAAACAAACAAATCCCTATGATGAAAGTACAATGGTCCAATCAAGGAGAGAGGGAAGCTACATGGGAAACGGAACGAGAAATTAGACAGAGAGCGCCGGAGTTAATGGAAGATTGGTACGCACGAGTTTCGGGACGAAACTCAAAATGAGTGGGGAAGGATGTAATAGCCGAGAAAACGGTATGATGAAACAAATAGTAAGGAATGTAGTGGTAAAGTCTAGACGAGAGATAATGAGGGATACGGGAACGAAAGAACGTAAAAAGGAAACGAAAAATAGAAATGTAAAGAAAAAGATAAAAGAGGGGTCAAAAACAAAGGAAGAAGGGGTCAAAGTGTGAATTAGAAAAGTTAGGATGTCTATAAATATGGGTGAGGAGGCCAAAAAACGAGTTAATCATCATTAAGACACGAAAATTCGAAAATTGTCGCGAAGAAGGAGATTATCGCGGATTTTTCCTGCAAGCATTTTTATCGCGGATTTTGTGAAGAACAAATTGTCGCGGATTTTCTGTGAAGAGCANAATGAGGGATACGGGAACGAAAGAAAGTAAAAAGGAAACGAAAAAGAGAAATGTAAAGAAAAAGATAAAAGAGGGGTCAAAAACAAAGGAAGAAGGGGTCAAAGTGTGAATTAGAAAAGTTAGGATGTCTATAAATAGGGGTGAGGAGGCCCAAAAACGAGTTAATCATCATTAAGACACGAAAATTCGAAAATTGCGGATTTTTATCGCGGATTTTTCGTGTTAATCATCATTATGACACGAAAATCATCATTAAGAAGGAAATTATCGTGGATTTTTCCTGCAAGCATTTTTATCGCAGATTTTGTGAAGAACAAATTGTCGCGGATTTTCTGTGAAGAGCAAATTGTTGCGGAAATTGTGGCAAGTGTAATATTATCGCAAAAAAATGTGGCAAGTGTAATTTTATCGCGGAATTCGGATCGAAGAGTAAATTATCGCGGAAATCGTGACCAGTGTAGTATTATCGCGGATTTGGTTCCAAGAGTAAAATTATCGCGGATTTGGAGTTTCAGCATAGAATTATCGCGAATTTCGAGGAAAGAAGTAAATTATCGCGGAAATACTAAGTTTAAGTGTTTTCGTCGCGTCGCGACGTCGGATCGTGGGAGGAAAGGAACACGTAGGGTCTACGGTAA
>RWGZ01000255.1:137598-161080 GCA_009725065.1 Utricularia reniformis | reverse complement strand
AACCAAACAGTCAATAATAAGATAATAACGTCAAAAAAATGAAGTACTGAAATATGTTACGGATTGCAGGGAAGCACCGGAGATTATAACAAGTGAAAACAACAGGTAAGCGGAGTGAACACTATATAGTAAGGGAATGCTCAGACTTAGGGAACATGATTGGGTCATTAAGGAAGAAAGAAAAGACACGAATGAATAAGATAAATGTTAATAAGACTCGGGGTGAGGAAGGATGGACCGTCCGACCGAACCCGGCATCATGCCTAGTACACGATTCGCCAAAGGAAGGGCATGCCTGATGAAGGGAACGATAAGTTCCATAGATGGAAAGATACGTACGAAAAGGGCATAACGGATCCGGGTAGTGCCTAAGTAACCACCCGGGGAAGGGAAGCATATGGCCCGTCGAGTCATCCAACATCTAACGGTTGGCTTGTGCGGGACATGTACCTAGCATGTTTCTCTCGGAAACAGTAAAGTTAAAGTATGAGGGGATTGATAAGGGTAAAAGAAGAAGAAAATAAGAAGCGATTAAAAGGAATGATTCAAGCGTGCGTGTGCGGTTTAATTAAGAAATGAAAAGATAATGTGTAGCGTGTGTGAAGTTTCCTTTAATAAATTGTGACTGCTTTACAGATTTTGTAGGTGACGCGGACGAGGTATGAGAAGGGCATGGGAAGGAGGTCATCGGTTGTCCGGTGATAGAGTCCGATCTTTTTGGAGAACACTCTAAATTATGTTGTCGAACTTTGATGTTTTCGAACTACGTTTTAAGTTTACATTCGAATGTTTTCGTTTTATTTAGCACGTTTAAACAAAACAACTAGGCCCAAATTAGGGTCGTTACACATGCCCGTAATATATCCTCCATAATTTGGTTGGTTCTCTCGGTCTGACCATCCGTTTGTGGGTGATAGGTTGTGCTCATGCTTAACTGGGTTCCGAGTGATTTCTGTAAACTTTGCCAAAATCTAGTCGTGAATCTCGGGTCTGTGTCTGACACAATATTTACTGGAACTCCATGTAACTTGACTATGTTATCCAGATATATTTTGGCTAGCCAGTCTACTGCATATGTTGTCTTGACTGCTAAGAAATGAGCCGGCTTTGTTAGACGGTCAACCACTACCCATATCGCGTCGTTCTTCTGTTTGCTCTTGGGTAATCCTACCACAAAGTCTATGCCGATGCTATCCCATTTCCACTCTGGAATCTCTAAGGGTTGTAGCTCGCCTCAAGAGCGTTGGTGTTCGGCCTTAACTAATTGGCAATTTTCGCATTTGGCTACAAAGTTTGCGATCCCGTTTTTCATTCCATTCCACCACTAGTGCGTTTTTTGGTCTCGATACATCTTAGTACTTCCTGGGTGAACTGAGAAGGCCGAACTGTGTGCCTCTGCCATAATCTTCTTCCTTAGCTCTGGTCTGTTTAGTACCCATATCCGTTCATTCATTCTGATTAGCCCATCGCTTCCTTTGTTGATCTCTGATTTATCTGTTCCGTTTCCTTCTTTTCGCGTTACGGGTTTCTCGGGGTCTGATATATGTGCTTCTAGTACCTCGTCCAATATCCCTGGCTTCGCGGTAACAGTCCCTAACATGACTGTGGTCGACTATACCACTTCCAATTGTAGGTTCTCCATTTCCCTTAACAATGTGTTTGCTACCACGCCATGAGTCTTCCTGCTCAGTGCATCGGCTACTTGGTTTGCTTTTCCGAGGTGGTACTGAATGTCCAGGTCGTAATCTTTTATCAGTTCTAACCTTCTCTGTTGTCTCATGTTAAGCTCCCTCTGGGTGAATAGGTACTTCAAACTCTTGTGGTCGGTGAATATCTCGCACTTCACACCATACAGATAATGTCTCCAAATCTTGAGTCCGAATACCACCGCGGCTAACTCTATATCATGTGTCGGATAGTTCAACTCATGTATCTTCAGTTGACGGGATGCGTATGCTATGACTTTCCCTCTCTGCATCAGTACACACCCGAGTCCTTCCACCGAGGCGTCGCTGTATACCGTGAAGTCGTGTCCTGGTGTGGGTAATACCAGTATTGGTGCAGATGTCAATTTCGCTTTGAGACACTCAAAACTCTCTTCACATTTCTCATCCCACGTATTCCTCGTTTCTTATCGGGTCAAATTTTTCAACGGTTTAGCAATCCTTTCGAACCCCTCGATAAATTTTCGATAGTACCCGGCTAATCCTAAGAAGCTCCTCACTTCTCGAGCATTTGCCGGTCTGGACCAATTCATCACTGCCTCTATCTTTGTTGGATCTACCGTCACCCCTCTTCTTGATATTACGTGTCCTAGAAAAGCTATGCTTTCCATCCAGAATTCAAACTTGTTGTATTTGGCATACAACTTCTCTTGTCTGGGGGTTTGTAATACTATTCTCAGATGTTGCTCGTGTTCCTCCCGGTTGCGAGAGTAAACTAGGATATCGTCAATGAACACCACCACGAACTTGTCTAGGTACTGGCGAAATACCCGATTCATCAAATCCATGAAAATTGCTGGGGCATTAGTCAATCCAAATGATACTACCGTGCATTCGTGATGGCCGTACCTCGTTCGAATGGCTGTCTTCAGTATGTCTCCTTCTCTTACTCGGACCTGATGATACCCTGACCTCAAGTCTAATTTTGATAACACCTTCACGCCTTGTAACTGATCAAACAAGTCGTCGATCCTGGGCAACGGGTACTTGTTCTTCATCGTGACCTTGTTTAACTCCTGGTAGTCGTAACACAGTCTTAACTCGCCGCTTTTATTTCTAACAAATAGCACCGGTGCTCCCCAAGGGTAGTTGTTTGCCCTAAGAAATCATTTTTCCAATAGCGACTAAATCTGTTGTTTAAGTTCCTACATCTCCCTGGGTGCCATTCGGTATGGAGCCTTGGAGATCGGTTGTTTTCCATGGAGTAGTTCTATTTCCATTTCCACTTCTCTCTGAGGCGGTTAACCCTGTAGCTCGTCGGGAAATACATCACTATATTCATAAACCACTGGAACTGACTTCAACGGTGTCCCTTCCTTCTCCGTTGTGACAAATGCTAGCCAATTCGATCGATCCCTATTTTCTTCATCCTCAATCATAATCGGTTTTCCGACCATGTCCTTTCTCCCTTCCCGCGGCGTACTAAAAGTGATCGTACGTTCCCGAATCTCACCTGCTCATCGTACCTAGATAACCAATCCATTCCTAGTATGGCATCGAATCCCATATCCCCTAACTCAATCAAATCTGCCTCTGTTCGCACTGTGTCCACTTCCACCGTGCATCCTTTATAGATTCTATTTGCCTCCATGGCTTCAGATCCCGGTGCTTTTACTTTGATTTTAGCGTTACTTCCCATTATCCCAAATCGTTTCGCTAACTTCTCCGACACATCGAATGTGTCGCCCCACAATCAAATAATACGAAAGCTGTAAAGCCGTTAAAAAGAAGTGTACCTGCCACGACGTCTTCAGCCTCCGAGGTCTGTTCCTTGTTCAAAGCGAACACTCGAGCATTTCTAGTAATCTTTTCCCTTGCCCTGTTTTCGGTTACCACAGTTTCAAACCTTCTCTTCTTCAGGCATTCTTTGGCAAAGTGTCCTTCCTGGCCGCACTTGAAACAACTGTTGGTTCCTGCTCGGCATTCTCCAAAATGATTCTTCCCGCACTTGGCGCACGCAGGCCTGATCGGGAGTCTTTGTGCCATCTGAAACTCTCTGTAGTGACCTTTCCTTTCCACTCTCCCCGTCCCTGAACTTCATTCCTCGCGGAGCTTCTGGTGCGTTCCTTATCCATTCTCGCAATCCTCCATCCACTCGGACTGCCGCTGTCTCTAAACTCGAAAATTCTTCGTCGTCTCGGCCATACATTGTTAGTTTCACCTTTTCATTCAGCCCTTCTATAAAGCGGTGCATCTTTTCTTGTTCACTCCCCATGATCTCGGGGGTGTACCTACCTAGTTCTATGAATTCCTGCATGTACTCCATTACGGGGCGGTTTCCTTGAGTCAATCTGTCAAACTCGGCCCTCTAATCTTTCTTTAGTCATTTCGGCACGTAGTAGTCCAAGAACGCATTCTTAAACTTCTCCCAAGAGATGGGTCCATCCTTCAGTAATGAGGCCGACACGCTTCCCCACCATCGTGCAGTGCTACCGTCGAACCATAGCGGGGCCAATCCTGCCCCTAGTTCTTCTGGGGCTTCGATCAGTTTAAACTTCTCCTCGAGGCGAATAATCCACGCCTCCACGTCCCCAATCTTATCCCGTGTGAAACTGTTCATCCCAGCCTTCTTTAATGCCTCGTTGTAGTACATTCTACCCTTTTCGGGTCTTGACACCTGTTCCATTTGCACGGAGTTCCCCTCTCCGTCTGTCCTTGTCTTATTGCACTAACTAGGGAACTCGCCATGGTTTAGAACAGATCCCTGAGACTTTTTTGGCTAAAGGTGAGAGGCGTCGATGAATTCGCAACCGGAGTCTTTGTCGCCGGTGCCTGTTCTGATGCATTGCTATCCTCCTCTCGGTTTCCATTCGATCTCGTCCTAGGAGCCATTCCTACATTAAGCTTTCGTTATGTTTATGCCTACTCATGTCATATGTTTCATTCTATTCCCATCCCTTCCTATGGTCGTTGTCCTCCTATGAGTTTCCTAGACTCTTCTACGTAGGACCGCACCGTTACCGGTTTGGTAACGATGTTATGCTCTGATACCATTTTGTAACGACCCTAATTTGGATCTAGCTGTTTTGGTAAATCTTACTAAATAAAACGAAAAGTTCGAATTTAAACTTAAAACATAGTTCAAAACATTGAAGTCTAGCAACATAATTTAGAGTGTTCTCAAAAGACCGGACTCTATCACCGGACAAGCAATGCCGGGTTCGGTCGGACGGTCCATCCTCCCTCACCCCGAGTCTTATTCACACTTGTCTCATTCATTTGTGCCTTTTACTTTCTTTCTTAATGACCCAATCCCGTTCCCTAAGTGTGAGCCTTCCCTTACTACATTGTGTTCATTCCGCTTACCGTTTGCTTTCGCCCGTTATATGCCCTTCGTGCTTCCCTGCATTTCGTAACAGGTCTTAGTACTCAATTTCCTATGCTATTATCTTATTGTTAACTATGTGATTAACGTAGACCCTACGTATCCTTTTTCCCTTACGATCCGGTGTTATAACGCGACGAAAACACCCGGTCTTTAGAATTTCCGCGATAATTCCCTTCAGTACAGAATTTCGCGACAATTTCTTCTTAGGGCCAAATCCGCGATAATTTCCTTCTTCAGTATTTTTTGCGATATTTTTGTTCTTCGTTACAAATCCGTGATAATTTTCTTCTTTGTTACAGATCCGCGATAATTTTGTTCTTTGTTACAAATCCGCGACAATTTTGCCTTTGTTTTCAAATCCGCGATAATTCTCTTGTACCACTTTTTCGCGACAATTTTTGCACGCCCAAAATTCGCGATAATTTTCTCTTTCGCGACAATTTCCGTGTTTTTCGGTTTTTTCACGTATTTTCGTGGCTTAATGATAATTAACCCGTTTTTGGGCCTCCCCACCCCTATTTATAGACATCTTAACTTCCCTAATTCACATTTTGACCCCTCCTTCTTTTTTATTTTGACCCTTCCTTTATCTTTTGCTTTACTTTTCTATT
This sequence comes from Utricularia reniformis, assembly GCA_009725065.1. NCBI lineage: Eukaryota > Viridiplantae > Streptophyta > Magnoliopsida > Lamiales > Lentibulariaceae > Utricularia > Utricularia reniformis. The sequence goes on along the minus strand of RWGZ01000255.1, from coordinate 155,417 downwards.
TTTCGTTTCTTTTTTTGTTCTTTCATTCCGGTATCCCTCGTTATTCCTTGCCTAGACTTTACCGCTACATTCCCTACTATTTGTTCCATCATACCTTTTTCGTGGCTATTACATTTCTACTGTGAAATCATGAACAATTGCTTAATTGTCGCCACATATAATTAGAGCAAATATGACTCAACTTATAATTTCACTTGCGATATTCACCGTACATACTTTGGGCAACACTGACCAAATTTCCAAGTTAACTTTCAATATTTATCTCATCACCTTCTCATAGTCAACACAGTCCCCGACATAAGCATCTTTCTTGAATGCACTTAGCTTGGCACAAGATGATCAGCAGAGATATAAATTGTTTACTAACCGATTCTACTTGCCACTTCTAGTACTTATAAGCAAACTCGTCTTGAGATAACCTCACTAGTAATTTCTCCATAATGAGGATAGGCACCAGTATTCTATTGCATCGCAATACACTTCACTGTATAAATACAAATTTTGAAAGCCCATTATTCTGAATACCCCACAAATGCATAAAATGGTTAATTTCATTAAACGTCTTTGTTCAGCAATCCGGTTGACAATATTTATCTACTAACTTGGGGGTAAATCGGTTAACAATATAGAGGCAATAGACTAACGGACTAGGCCTCGAGCCTAAAGTCATGACTTTCCGCTAATCGATAATAAGTGTGAAATATTCTAATTACAATGGGTTTCACTCCCGTCAATAAACTCTCATTCTTCCTAGTGAAATAAACTATAGATTTTTTGTATTCGCCTCCTCTTGGTTGCTGGTTCAAAGATCACGATTATATCATCTCCATATTAATTCAAAACTATTATAATGTCCACATATTCTTCCATATTGACCAAACTTTTTTATTCGNGATGCTTATTGAGATACGCGAAAAGACATCTGCGTGCTCCGCGGCCCTCTAAAGGCCACCTAAGCCAAGGGGATTGGATCTATCTATGCGGGAGTGAAAAATTTACGTCAGTCTAAGGATTGTACCCTGAACCTGGCGCTACTTCTGCATAGGCAGTGAAAGGTCTCTCTGGCGCGAGGTACCCGATCTTTCCAAGTGGGAGTGAAAGATTTACATCAGTCTAAGGATTGTACCCTGAACCTGACGCTACTTTCACTTGGATCGTGAAGGCTTCCTACGCTTATTTTTGGAGCAGTGCGAGACAAGTCAATTTAAGTAAAGGGTGTTGGAGCTTGTTAAGGACCAACACAAGGATTTCAGAGATTCTCTTTATAGCTTGGTATTTTCGTGGTATAGAAAAATGGCTAAAGGGTATTCTTATTGTATTATGAGATGGTTTTCCTAATTTATGATCGGGTATTTTCATTTATGATCAACATGACCAAGTGATGGTACAACGACATGGATTTCATTATTAAAGATAAGATATTTTCATTTACGACAAAGATGATCAAATGACTGTCTTATGGCGTGGACTTCACTATATTTTATTTATTACTGGGGACTCTCAGTTATGACCCCCAACAACGAGGAATATTTTATTATTTGTGTTCAGAAAATCATACTTATTATATGATGAATTGTGAAGTCGCTTATTCGGACATATAAGGATTTCTCATATATCAGTCTCTTAAACGACGGTCGGAAACTATCGGAAAATTTTAAGACAACCAATGAAACAAAAAGTTATCAAAGAAGTGTTACAGAGTTTAGAGAGAGAGATTTTGGATAAGTATACTGTCAGGTTCAGTAATAAGAAGATGATATCCCCACTCATTATTTTAGACGTATATATGAAGTTTCATGAGATGATGGTATTCAGTCAGTAATATTTATTTATTTGAAATATGCTTAATCACTCATGCCTGGTATATTGAGTTACAAAATGCGATACTATTATTATTAGTTTATTGCAACAATATTCCCAGGGTAAATTTATGATTTGCGTACTCGAATATTTCGACTAAGCAAATCAGGGGACTTCTGATATCACCCTGAGAAATTTATTATTCGATGACAAATATATTTCTATATAGTCATTCCCAAGTCGAGAAATGAAGCAGATCGAGATATTTTGATGATTGACATTGTTTATAACTTATCGTGGTATTTGGATCAGGATGCTTATTTACAGGATCCTTGTGCCTAATTTAGAGATTAATGGGTCATTATTTATTGGACTCCATTAATGATGGGCCTAGTGAGATATAATTGGGTTGGATTAATTTCTATATAGTCATTCCCAAGTCGAGAAATGAAGCAGATCGAGATATTTTGATGATTGACATTGTTTATAACTTATCGTGGTATTTGGATCAGGATGCTTATTTACAGGATCCTTGTGCCTAATTTAGAGATTAATGGGTCATTATTTATTGGACTCCATTAATGATGGGCCTAGTGAGATATAATTGGGTTGGATTAATTATCTATATAAACATGGTTAAACAAAGAAAAAGGGGGTTTTATCTTGGACTCTTGACCTAATGGAGCTTGGATTCTTGACCTAAGGAGTAGGCCGCTATTCTTTACTTTTTCGCCCGGGAAACCTACGACTACTGCCATCAAAACATGATCTTTTTTCTTTGGTTTTCTACATCATGTTCTCCTATTGTAAATCTACAAACTTAACGTTTATAGTGGATTCAAAGGCTACGGCCGGGGTGGTTTTTTATCCTTTTTTTACAGAAAGGTTTTCCACCTTCAAAAATCGTGTCTTTTTACTTCTTGCTTTCGTATTATTTTTTCGTTCGACCCCTATCCGTAAAAGGGGTCTAAATTTTGTTATTGCGGATTTTTAGCAGCAATAACATCGTCGGTTTCCCGTCAGGAAAAAAGAAATGAATGGAGGCCTCCTTTAGGTTATCAATAAAACCCTCAATTAGGTCATCAATCCAAGCTCCCCTCCTTGACACTTTAACTATGTTTATTTAGGTGATTTGTCCAGCCCAATTATAACTCACTAGGCCTGTCAAAATGGAGTCCAATAAATAATGACCCATTAATCTCTAAATTAGTCACAAGGGTCCAGTAAATAAGTAGCCCGATCCAAATACCACGATAAGCTATAGACAATGTCAATCATCAAAATATCTCGATCTACTTCAATTCTAGACTTGGAAATTACTATATATAAATATATGTGACCTCGAATAAAAAATTTCTCAGGATGATATCAGAAGTCCCCTGATTTGCGTAGTCGAAATATACGAGTACACAAATCATTAATTTACCCTGAGAATATTGTTGCAATAAATTCACAATAGTAGTATCGTATTTTGTAACTGAATATACGAGGCATGAGTGAATAAGCATATCTCAAATAAATAAATATTACTGAATGAATATCATCATCTCATGAATCTTCATATATACTTCTAAAATAATGAGTGGGGATATTATCTTCTTATAACTGAACATGACATTATAATTCTCCAAAATCTCTATCTATGAACTCTATAAAAGTCTTTGATGACTTTTTGTTTTATATTTTGTCTTTAAAATTTCTGATAGTTTCCAACAATCGATAAGACTCCTGGTATGTGAGAGAATATCTTGATATGCCCAAAGAAACTTCTTCATAATTCCTCATATAATAATTATGATTTTCTGAAGACAAATAATAAAATATTCCTTGTTGTTGGGGGTCGTAACTGAGAGTCCCCAGTAAAAAATATAATTTAGTGAAGTCCACGCCATAAGTCAGTCAATTGATCATCTTGATCGTAAATGAAAATATTTTATCTTAAATAATGTAATCCATGTCGTAGGACCATCACTTGGTCATGTTGATCGTAAATGAAATTATCGAAGCAAAAATAATGAAATGTATGTCATTGGACCATCACTTGGTAATCCTGATTGTTAACAAAAATAACCAATCATAAATTAGAAAAAGCATTCCATAATATAATAAGAATACCTCTTAGCCTTAGCCATTTTGTTATGCCGTGAAAATACCAAGCCATATAAAGAGAATCCATGAAATCCCGGTATTGGTCCTCAACAAGCACCCAACACCCCTTACTTAGATTGGGTATAATCCCTCATAGGCAAATCCAATACCTTGGCTTAGGTGCACTTTTGAGGGCCACACTGAAGGCGGATGTCTTTTCACTGATATCAATAAGCATCAAATATCTCCTTCACTTATGGGTCTCAACGAGCACCCAACAATCACGGGCCTCAACTAGCGCCCCGCTTAACTTCACATCTCGGGTCTGAACAAGCACTCGTGGGCCTCAAGAAGCGCCCTACATAACTTCATAACTCGGGTCTCAACAAGAACCCGTGGGCCTCAAGTAACGCCCATCACGTTTACCTTTCGGGTATAAACTTGCACCCGGGGTCAACACACTTTCCCTCCGGTATGAACTTGCACCCAGGGTCATCACACTTTCCAACCGGTATAAACTTGGACCAGGGGTCATCACACTTTCCCTCCGGTATAAACTTGCACCCGGGTTCATCACACTTTCCCACCAGTATAAACTTGCACTAGGGGACATCATACTTTCCCTCCGGTATATACTTGCACCCGGGGTCAACACACTCTCGCCCTAGTATAACCTTGCACCATGGGTCATCAAACTCTCGCCGCCGGTATAAACTTGCACCCGGGGCCATCACACTCTCGCCGCCGGTATTAACTTGCACCAGGGGCCAAGACAGTTTCGCCACCGGTTTAAACTTGCACCTGGAGCCATCACACTCTCGCCGTCGGTATAAACTTGCACCCAGAGCCATCACACTCTCGCCGTAGGTATAAATTTTCACCCGGGGCAAACACACTTTCACCACCGGTTTAAACTTGCACACGGGGCCATCACACTCTTTCCGCCGGTATAAACTTGCACCCGGGGCAATCACACTCTTGCCGATGGTATAAACATGCACCCGAGGCCAACACACTTTCGCCACCGCTTTGAACTTGCACCCGGGGAAAACACAATCTCGCCGCCGGTATAAACTTGTACCCAGGGCCATCACACTCTTGCCGCCGGTATAAACTTGCACCTGGGGCCACTGCGGAAATCATCCAGCCTCCGACTAGGGCGCAACCCTCGCTGGCGTGTCATGGAGGAGTTGGGTCAAAGAGGCACCCTATTTTCCACGGATACATGCTTGGTACGTGGCCAATTATCAAACAATCGGGCCCTTTGATATACTCCAACAGTATACATGTATAGATGATTCTGCTGCAGCCAGAGACTCTTCGGTTTAAAAAAATATTTTGACCTAGTATCCGATCTAACGAGTTTGAGATTGATTGACTATATGACAGGCGGTACAATGCATTTCTAATCTATCCTAAATTATTTAGTTTCCATCCTCCAACATACTAAAATGCAATGAACCTCACTCCAATCTTACCAGTCCCCTAGTTAATTGATCTAGTGTCGTTAGAAACGATACAAAAATTTAGAATATTTTAAAAAGGATGGGGAGTTTTTATATAAAAAAAATTATCGAAGAGTCACGTCTATACACAATGCTTGGGCAAATTGGAAATTTGCCAAGTCCGTGGCACCTCCTCTTCGCTCATATTCGCCATCTCAAACATTCATTTTCTTACCACAGCTGTAATCCGATACGAAATATCCCATTCAAAGTACAACTTGCCAACATGTTTACTCATCTCAACTTTTTTGATAGTGAGGGGAATTAATATACCGATCCCCCATATTCCGATAGGCAAATTGTTGACACCAATTCTGTAATGACCCGTCTTTCCGCTTGCACGATATTGTCCGCTTTGGACGAGGCTGACCCTAATGACACCCACCTAGTCCTCATGGCTTTACTTTTTCCCTAGCACCCACACTTCCCAGTGGGTCAGCCATCCCTGAATTGCTCCAAGGTGAGCATGCTTAACTTTCGAGTTCTAACGTTCTACTTGCCACTTTGCTAGGGAAGAGGCCTCGTGCAATGGAAGACAGATCACTATACTTAATCTGTGATCGTTCCCCATCTAAAGCCGATGTAGGGATTTGCCTAAGGTGCCCTCTCTCTCGCACCTCCGAGGGGCAGAACGGATCCGAGCGAGAAAAGGGGTAGCCCCCGAGTACTCATTCGGGGTTGGGACGCATATGGCTCGTCGAGTCGACCAAAAGCTAACGGTCTGCTTGGGCGAGACATGTCACCGGGCATCTAAAACAGAGCCGGCAAGATAAGTAAAAGGCACATGATAAAATGATAAGTAATGTTTAAAGAAATGTTTCAAGTAATGTTTCAAGTAAAGTTTCAAGTAAGTTTTATAAGATTATAAATAATATTTAAGGAAATGTTTCAAGTAATGTTTCAAGTAAAGTTTCAAGTACGTTTTACGAGATTTTAAATCATGTTTAAAGAAATATTTCAAGTAATGTTTCAAGTAAAGTTTCAAGTAAGTTTTACGAGATTTTAAAATAAGATTTTGAAAGAGTCCCAAGAGGAATAAGTTGTAAGTGAGTTTTAAAGAGGTTTTCAAATGAGCTTTTAGAATGAGCCTCGAAAAGAAAAAAAAAGTTTTAACAAGTTTGATAAAGATAATTCAAGAAGCTTAAAAAGTGTTAAGTTTTCAGGTATGAATTTATTAAATATGTTTTACGATGAGTAGTTAAAGAAGTTTTCAAAGCAAGACGAGTTTCAAAAGAAAAGATGCTTTAGAAATTAAGATATTTATTTAAAAAGTTTTAACCGAAGTTTCTATTATTCGATTATGACCGCTCTACAGTTTTGTAGGAAATGAAGAGATTAAGGGGAGGCATGGGAACAGTTAGTCGTCGGCTGATACCGAGAATGATTACGAAGTCGAGAGTCAAGTGAGTTCGTTATGATGTTAGAGAGAGGAAGATATCAATTGAATTAGAAAAAGTTATACAAGTTCATTTATGAGTTTTATTTCGATGCTGTAAGTTTTAATTATATTATAATGTGAAAAAGCACATTGTGTCCAAAGAAGAGTGGAGCACGCATGTTGCGCACTCAAACAGCTGGGCCTAGTTTCGGGGCGTGACAGATTGGTATCAAAGCTGGACCCGGGTTATAGTGGGTGTGTTGGGGCAAACCTCAGCGAGGATGCTGAGTCCATAAGGAGGGGTGAATGTAAGGACCCCTCGGGGGTGAGAGAGAGAGGGCAACTTAGGCGAATCCCTACATCGGCTATAGACCGGAACGATCTTATGTTAAGTATAATAATTCGTCTTCCATTGCACGAGGCCTTTTCCCTAGCAAAGTGGCAACCAGAACGTTAGAACTGGAAAGTTAAGCGTGCTCACCCTGGAACAATTCAGGGATGGGTGACCCACTAGGAAGAATAGGGGCTAGGGAAAAAGTAAAACCGTGAGGACTAGGTAGGTGTCATTAGGGTCAGCCTAGTCCAAAGCGAACAATATCGTGGAAGCGGAAAGACTGCTTGTTACATTTCGTATCAGAGCAAAACTCCATTACTAAATTGGTATTGGAGCGGTCGTGGAAAGTTTAGTAGATTCATTTGAAGTAAGGTTTGTGTCAAGTTTCGGTATTAAGTTAAGTGGTACAGCCGACCATAGAAAGGATAATGTGTAGAGTGTGTAAGACGTGTTGAGTTGAGACATGCCTATTTCTAGAGTAGAGGAGATGTATGAAATACGAGATGAATGTTGATATTAGTTGTCAAAATGATTATATCGATAAGATGTGTATGGATCGAATTAGTTTATGGGCAAACCAAGGAAAATGGTCTTTATCCGGTAAAAGTGTCTACGGATGAATGTTAACACTAGGACGAGTTGTGGAGATGCGAAACAGTAAGAGAGACGAAAAGGGCAATGATTGGTTGGTAAGGGAAAGCAGGGTATTTAAATGATTTGACAAGTGAGTAGCGAATTATAGTAAGTCGAGTGATAGATGGGTGAGATACTAAAGATGTTAAAACGATGTCGAGGAAATAATGACTTTGTACCTTATTGATAAGGGAGTGAAAGTGATTTGGAGACGCCAAGGAATTGGGGGTTAAAATATGACAATTAGAAAAAGATATGAGAAGTTTCGATGCTCAGAGATATGTAATTGATAAGTAGAAGATATTAATCGATGAATATTGAAATTAAGAGAATCCAAATGAATTGTAAGGAAGTTAATACGAGTATTAAGACATTCGAGTTTCGAGGACAAAACTCATTTTAAGGTGGGTAGAATGTTATCACCCGAAAATATAGAGACACTACAAAGTAAAAGAGTTTAATATTTAGAGAAACTAGAAAGAAAATGAGTTTAATACATTAATGGCAAGTTTAAGGTGGGAAGATTGTGAGAATCTGATTATTCACAAAATTGTGAAGTTAGTGGATATTATTTATTATATAAAAAAAATAAAATATCAAAAGAGAATATATTAGGAAATTGAATCTAAATGTAATAGAAGAGAATGATTATCTTAACCATGAAATAAGGTATACTGTATTTTGCAAGGTTGGATAACTAATGTGGGCGAGAAACATATGTAAATTGAGAATCAACAAAAGTGTTGTAAAATGTTTTGTATTAAACTTATTTCATGATCAATATTTATTATTTAATATAAGGTAAAAATGTGACAAATAAATGAAGTAGAGGTCAACATGAAATTAGAAAAGTATTTAGCATAAAGATAAAGAAGGGAGGGAGTGCCGCATGTGTGGGGAGGAGTTGGGCTATGGTATTGTAAGAGAATGGCCGTGTGGAGTTTTGAGGAGGAAAGGTGCGGGGTGGACTTGCATGATTTTAGGGCTGTACATGGAGATGTAGTGGAGGAGGGTTGCAAGGCAAGTATTTGCGGTGGCACGAAGGGAATAGGTTGTGTATTGCATAATTGGTGTAATAGATGCAAAATGGGTATTGGACAAATCGTCATATAAACTATTTGGATAATCGTGTATTCGGAAACGGAAGAGGTTTGAGTGAATTATTGGAAGTCTTCATTAAGTGAATGTTTTAAAATACGAGAATTAACGGATCGATTTTGCGAAAAGATTTTCTATATACAACAATAATAAGGAATAGGAATAGTGAGAATGACAAAGGAGTGCATGATAATCTTCTACAGTCCCTAACATGAATATTTCGTATTAGGGCTCTTGGGTAACCTGCTCAGTGCATCGGCTACTTGGTTCGCTTTCCCGGGGTGGTACTGAATGTTCAAGTCGTAATCTTTTATCAGTTCCAACCATCTCCGTTGTCTCATGTTAAGCTCCCTCTGTGTGAATAGGTACTTCAAACTCTTGTGGTCGGTGAATATCTCGCACTTCACACCATACAGATAATGTCTCCAAATCTTGAGTGCGAATACTACAGCGGCTAATTCTAAATCGTGGGTCGGGTAGTTCAACTCGTGTATTTTCAGTTGACGGGATGCGTATGCTATGACCTTCCCTCCCTTCATCAGTAAGCACCCGAGTCCTTCCTTCGAGGCGTCGCTGTATACCATGAAGTCGTGTCCTGGTGTGGGTAATACTAGTATCGGTACAGACGTCAACTTCATCTTGAGACATTTGAAACTTTCCTACACTTCTCATCCCACTTATACTTCGTTTCCTTTCGGGTCAAGTTTGTCAGTGACTTGGCAATCCTTGCAATCCCCTCGATAAATTTCCGGTAACACCCGGAAAATCCTAAGAAGCTCCTCACTTCTCGAGCCTTTTTCGGTTTTGGACAATTCATCCTTGCATCTATCTTCGTTGGGTCTACTGTCACCTCTCTTGTCGATATCACATGTCCTAGAAAAGCTATGCTATCCATCCAGAATTCACACTTGCTATATTTGGCATACAACTTTTCTTGCCTGAGAGTCTGTAGTACTATTCTCAGGTGTCGCTCGTGTTCCTCCCAGTTGCGAGAGTAAACTAGAATATCGTCAATGAATACCACTACGAACATGTCTAGGTACTGGCGAAATACCCAATTTATCAAATCCATGAAGATTGCTGGGCGTTAGTCAACCCAAATGGTACTACCGTACATTCGTAATGGCCGTATCTCGTTCAAATGGCTGTTTTTGGTATGTCTCCTTCCCTTAATCTGACCTGATGATACCCTGACCTCAAGTCTAACTTTGAGAACACTTCTGCGCCTTGTAACTGATCAAATAAGTCATCAATCCTGGGTAACGGATACTTGTTTTTTATCGTTACTTTGTTTAACTCCCGATAATCATAACATAGTCTTAACTCGCCACTTTTTTTTCTAACAAATAACACCGGTGCTCCCCAAGGAGAGTTGCTTGGCCTAACAAATCATTTTTCCAATAGCGACTCAATCTGTTGTTTCAGTTCATGCATCTCTCTTGGTGCCATTCAGTATGGAGCCTTGGAGATCGGTTGTGTTCCGGGGAGTAGTTCTATTTCCATATCCACTTCTCTCTGAGGCGGTTGACCCGGTAGCTCGTCGGGAAATACATCACTGTATTCACAAACCACTGGAACTGACTTCAATGGTGTCCGTTCCTTCTGCGCTGTGACAAATGCTAGCCAATTCGATCGATCCCTATATTCTCCATCTTCACTCATAATCGATTTTCCGACCATGTCCTTTCTCTCTTCTCGTGGCGTACTAAAAGTGATCGTACGTTCTCGAAATTTCACTTGCGCATCGTACCTAGACATCCAATCCATTCCTAGTATGACATCTAATCCCATATCCCCCAACTCAATCAAATCTGCCTCTTTTCGCACTGTGTCCACTTCCACCGCGCATCCTTTATAGATTCTATTTGCCTCCATGGCTTCAGATCCCGGTGTTTTTACTTTCATTTTAGCGTTACTTCCCATTATCAGAAACCGTTTTGCTAACTTCTGCTACAAAAACGAATGTTTCGCCCCACAATCAAATAATACGAAAGTTGTAAAGCCGATAATGAGTAGTGTACCTGCCACGACGTCTTCAGCCTCCGAGGCTTGTTCCTTGTTCACAGCGAACAATCGAGCATTTCCAGTAATCCTTTCCCTTGCCCTGTTTTCGGTTACCCCGGTTTCGATCCTTCTCTTCTTCGGGCATTCTTTGGCAAAGTGTCCTTCCTGGCCTCACTTGAAACAAATGTTGGTTCCTGCTCGGCATTCTCCAAAATGGTTTTTCGTGCATTTGGCGCACGCAGACCTGATCGGGGGTCCTTGTGCCGATCTGAAACTCTCTGTAGTGACCTTTCCTTTCCACTCTCCCCGTCCTTGAACTTCATTCCTCGCGGATCTTCTGGTGCGTTTCTTATCCATTCTTCGCAATACTCCATCCACTCGGACTGCCGATGCCACTAAACTCGAAAATTCTTCGTCGTCACGGCCATACATAGTCAGTTTAACCTTTTCATTCAGCCCTTCTATAAAGCGGTGCATCTTTTCTTGTTCACTCCCCATGATCTCGGGGGCGTACCTACCTAGTTCTATGAATTCCTGCATGTACTCCATTGCGGGGCGGTTTCCTTGAGTCAGTCTGTCAAACTCGGCCCTCTAATCTTTCTTAAGTCCTTTCGGCACGTAGTAATCCAAAAACGCATTTTCAAACTTCTCCCAAGAGATGGGTCCATCCTTCAGTAATGTGGCCGACACGCTTCCCCACCATCGGACAGTGCTACCGTCCAACCTTAGCGGGGCCATTCCTGTCCTAAGTTCCTCTAGTGCTTCGATCAGTTCAAACATCTCCTCAAGGCGAATAATCCACACCTCCGCGTCCCCCATCTTATCCCCCGTGAAACTGTTCATCCCAGCCTTCTTTAATGCCTCATTGTAGTATATTCTACCCTTTTAGGGTCTTGAAACCTGTTCCATCTGCACGGAGTTTCCTCTCCGTTTGTCCCTGTCTTATTGAACTAACTAGGGAACTCGCCATAGCTTGGAACAGATCCCTGAGACTTTCATGGCAAAACGTGAGAAGCGTCGATGAATCTGCAACCGGAGTCTCTGTCGCCAGTGCCAGTTCTGATGCATTGCTATCCTCCTCTCGGTTTCCATTCGCTCTCGTCCGAGGAGCCATTCCTACAATAAGCTTTCGTTATGTCTATGCCTAATCATGTCATATGTTACATTCTATGCCCATCCCTTCCTATGGTCGGTTGTCCTCCTATGAGTTTCCTAGACTCTTCTACGTAGGACCGCACCGCTAACGGTTTGGTAACGATGTTATGCTCTGATACCATTTGTAACGACCCTAATTTGGGCCTAGCTGATTCGGTAAAAACGTGCTAAATAAAACGAAACGTTCGAATGTAAACTTAAAACATAGTTCAAAAACATTAAAGTCTAGCAACATAATTTACAGTGTAATAACCCGGATAATTCGAGATTGATTTAATGAGAATTTAATAACCAATAAAGATTTAAGTTTGGGTTTTGATAACGAAACTCCGTTTAAGATGAGAAGTATGTAACAAATCGCATTTGTAAGAAAATTAATNCTTAACATACGATCGTTCCCCGTCTATAGCCGATGTAGGGATTTGCCTAAGGTGCCCTCTCTCTCGCACCCCCCGAGGGGACCTCACATTCACCCCTCCTTATGGACTCAGCGTCCTCGCTGAGGTTTGCCCCAACACACCGACTATAACCCGGGTCCTGCTCCGATACCAAAGGAATGGAATAACCCGGATAATTCGAGATTGATTTAATGAGAATTTAATAACCAATAAAGATTTAAGTTTGGGTTTTGATAACGAAACTCCGTTTAAGATGAGAAGTATGTAACAAATCGCATTTGTAAGAAAATTAATAAGTTAATAGAAATTTTAAGGTAGAATTCGTTAATAGAAAAGGACTACATATATATATATATCGATTTCACGTTACTATTAATTAAAGACATGATTTATATGAAACATATAACATATATATATATATATATATATTGATGAGGTGGAAAAGATTATGATGGGTTTAGGGTTTTCAAGTAAATATTCTTTATTGAATATAAGAACCCGAGAGAATGGCATAAAGGGGATGGGGTGGCTGGTGGCTGCAGAAGGACAAAATGGACAAGTATCTTCTTCAACATCCTCTTCATCCCCATTCTCCAAGGGCTACTCATTTACAAACTCCAACCCATATTGTGAGTTGTTTATCGAGGATAGTCGGAATTCAATTCTTGCACGCATATGGAAAAGAGGTGTCGGCTTCTACAAATTTATGTTTTTGACATTTCTACTTTTGTGGAATAAATTACACGAAACCTAAGGAATGGAGTGTCTTCAAGCAAGGCCTTATTGCTTCGAAAAGATTGGGGATTATGACTTCGGTTTGCAACTATGATATCTACAGTGGTAAAGTTAATACGTATTATGGGGGATACATGAATTGTGTATCATGGTGTTAACTGTGGGGAATCGAGTAGATTTTGTGTTCTAATTGGTTGGGTTGTTTCCTCATATACATAGAAGGCCATTTTAAGGTATATTGTAAAATATTACAACTGTTGGGAAAGGTGAAAAGCAGGAGAAGGGGAATAACATCAATAACATCCTTGAAGTGTTTTTGAGAACATGGGTTCGGTGAATTGTGATTCAATTGGGACATGAAGGAATAGTCAAGCTTAATATGGGAAATATTGCAAATTCTCAAAATGAATTATGATGATGTGGCTGAAACATATTATGTAATCCTCAAAGTTGGCTTGGAATCAGACTACCGTTAGGTGAAGGAAGTAGGCAATAGGGAGGATAATGTGGTAGATTGGTAGCTTCGAACACACAAAAGGAAATAATTATGCATAAGAGCGATGGACAAAGTACGATTCGAAGGTACGCGGGATGATCAATCAAGTAATAGAAGGTTCATGCTATTTTAATAAATTTTACGATGAAATGTTTAAATTAAAATGTTTTGAGATACGTTGTCCCTGCGGGTGCGAGCGCCCGCCGGGAGAGGGTGTCCTTANAATGTTTTTAAGTGAGATTTCAATGAGCTTCAAAATGAGTTAAGTTTCAAGTATGATTTTTATAAAAAATGTTTTATGATGAGTGTTTAAAGAAGTTTTCAAAGCAAGAAGAGTTTTCAAAGGAAAATGTGTTTTCAAAGTAAAGATAAGTTTTTAAAGAGTTTTTTTAACCGAAGTTTCTATTATTCGATTATGACCGCTCTACAGTTTGTAGGAAAGGAAGAGAATAAGGAAATCGTGGAACGAGTTAGTCGTCGGCTGATACCGAGAGTGAATATGAAGTCGGGAGAAAAGTGAGTTTGTTAATACGTTACCAAGAGGAAGATTTGAAATGAATGTGATAAAGTTGTCGAGGTTTATTTATGAGTTTTATTTTGATGTTGTAAGTTTTATTGATATTTTAATATGATAAGCGCCTTGTGTTCCAAAGAAGAATGGAACACGGCATGTCGCGCACCGGAAACGTCTAGGCCCGATTTCGGGGCGTGACATACAGTGTATTCAAAAGACCGCACTCTATCACCAGACAACCGAAGACCTCCTTCCCATGCCCTTCTCATACCTCGTCCGCGTCACCTACAAAATTTATAAAGCGGTCACAATCTATTAAAGGAAATTTCACACACGCCATACTTATATTTTCATTTCTTAAATACACCATACACACACGCGTAAGTCGTTTTTTTTAATCATTTTCTCATTCCATTCTTCTTAATCTTTTACCCTTATCATTCCCATTATGCTTTAACTTTACTGTTGCCGAGAGTAACATGCTCGGTACATGTTCCGCCCAAGCCAACCGTTAGCTGTTAGATGACTCGACGGGCCATATGCTTCCCTTCTCCGGGTGGGTACTTAGGCGCTACCCCTTTTACCACCCGGATCTGTTCAGCACTTTTCGTACGTATCTTTCCATCTTTGGAACTTATCGTTCCCTTCATCACGCATGCCCTTCCTTTGGCGAATCGTGTGCTAGACACGATGACGGGTTCGGTCGGACGGTCCATCCTTCCTCACCCCGAGTCTTATTAACATTTGTCTCATTCATTCGTGTCTTTTACATTCTTTCTTAATGACCCAATCCCGTTCCCTAAGTCTGAACCTTCCCTAACTACATTGTGTTCACTCCGCTTACCTTTTGTTTTCACTTGTTATAATCCCTTGCGCTTCCCGTAGACCATTCGTATCTTTCTCCTTCGCATTCCGACGTTGGGACGCGACGAAAACACCTAAATTGTATATTTCCGCGATAAAACTACCATGTTCTTGAAATCCGCTATAAAACAGGTTTGTGGTTTAGGTTTTCGCGACAATCTTACACGTTCTGCATTTCTGCGATATTTTGCTCTCTTCGAAGGATTCGCGATAATTTGACCGCTGGAAAATTTCCGCGATAATTTTCCACTTTACCGATTTTTCGCGACAAGGTTGCAAGCTCACATTTTTGTGGATAATTTGCTCTCTTCGATGGATTCGTGATAATGTTGTTCGTTAAAAATCCGCGATAATTTGTATTGCTCCGTATATTCGCGATAATTTCTTGCTTCGGCGTTTTCCGTACGTTTTTTGTGGTTTAGTGATAAGTGACTTGGTTTTGGCCTTTTAACCTCTATTTATAGGAATTTTAACTTCCCTAATTCACATTTTAACCTCTCATTTTTTCATTTTGACCCATCCTTTATCTTTGCTTTACCTTTCAATCTTTTCGTTCCCTTTATCGTTCTTTTGTTCCCGTATCCCTCGTTATTCCTCATCTAGACTTTACCACTATATTCCATGCTATTATTCTAACATACCTTTTTCCTGGCTATTACACCGCGGATATCGAGCTCCTAAGCAAATTCTTCTCTGATTTTCGATGATAGAAGTTTCTTCCTCGAATTTTCGATCCGAGACTATTCACGCAATTAATTCGTATCAGATTTCGCTCCAATGCACAATTCACCTTGGATTTTGAGTCTTGAAAGATTTCAGGATTTCAGATTCCAAGTTTTTTCTTCGATTTTGATTCCGACCTAATTCCAAATGACTTGGGACATATATTTATAGAGGGTTCAAGCCCAACAACTCACCTATGGATTCAAATCCCATTCTTATCCAATTTGGCCTAATTTGGCCCAACTTTTACAAAAACACCAGATCTCACCCTGATCTCTATCGTAATGTATCCGATCGTCCGGGACGCTCCTCGATCGACCCGTGACCTGCGAAAAGAGGCATAAGCAAACTCGGCATACATCTATATTCACGAAATTCATAATATATAAAAGACCGTCGACGAACATGCGTCGTAACATTTTCCTGGCACCAAATTCCGAAAATACCCATGACGTCAAAGGAGATGCATGATAATTTCACATTAGGGCTCTTGGGTAACAGTCCCCCGAAATAGTGAGAATGACAAAGGAGTAAGTACCGACTTCCTGGCGGAGGTGAGAAAGTGATGTTCTTGTTCGAACATGGGGATATCATATGCACGGGAAAGATATATGAGCTTGAGTTCGCAGAGTTACAATCACGATGGGAACAAAATTAAATTGTGAAGTTAAGGAGTCGAGCAAACCCTCAAAGTTATGAAAAGCAGGACTTTGACTAAGAGGAAAGCGCGAGCCCCAATGTGAAACTAAAACCTCTTGATGACAGTTGAGAAATATTTTCTAAATTCGATCGAGTAATACTAACAAATCGAAGCGATGCATCATAATTTCTGTCAATAACGAAGCGCACTAGTATGCAATGTAAAAGGTGATACGTATAAGAGCTACACTCCGAGTTGAAGAAGCGTGAAACTCTCAATTCATCTCGGGATCTGATTCCGTTAGTAATAACGAGATGACTTTGACCTTATTCATGGTATTGTAAAAAGTTTATGAACGAGTTCTGGATTTCTAGACGAGCTGATATAATGTGGTTTACGACTCAGAATCTGAATCTGAAAACCAGGGGACTATTGATATTGCGCGAGGTTATTTATGTAATTATGTTAACCTCGGGGCTCGTCCGACATGGCTATGTGGTATTTTTGGTATTTTTATATGTCTATCGCGAGGCGTATTCGAGGGTATTTTCGTAATTCAGGCATACTGGACCCCATATAAGGCTTCTGTAAGGGTTTTGAGATGTTTTGGGTTATCTCGGCCCCGTACGGGGCCAGAGGTATTTTCGTAATTTGCTACCCGGGAGCACATCAACCGGGTGCAATGATGTTATGTGGTTGCGTATTCACTGTTTGGAGGCAAAGAACTGATATACAATGTTTTCGGGTATTTTCTAATCGCATCTCCAACTAAACTCTTGACCGGGAGGGAGTCAGGAAGTTTCGTGGCGCTGTGACACTTATTCTGGATTAATTGGATATTTTCTAAGTAAGTTGGGTTAATTTGACTAAGATTGGGCTTTTGGACCTTAAGTTGACTTGTTGGGCCAAGTTTATCTATAAATACATGACCCTAGGCCCCAGAAAAGGATTCAGACTGTTATCACGCTCCCCAAGGCAAAGCTTTATTTTTCTGCACTATAGACTCGCGACATAATGCTCAGAGTCGCGACTTATTGCTCGGAGTCCCGACTTATCGGTTGTTCACCTCCCTGAGTCACGAGTTGTTGCACTGCCCCTAGTCGCGACTTGTTGCACTACCACTCGCGAGTTGTTGTCCACAACTCGCGACTGCATCTCTTCGTAGACTCGCGACTTGTTGCTGCCCTGCCTGACTCGCGACTTGTTGCTGCACTACTGACTCGCGACTTGTTGCTGCCCCAGCCTGACTCGCGACTTGTTGCTATGCCCCTAGTAGCGAGTTATCGAAAGTATCCGCGAGTTGTTGACCACAACTCGCGACTGCATCTCTAAAGGGCGCAACGGAGTGTTTTCGATCGTTTTACGAGCCGTTCTCATCTATATTGTTGTTATCACATCATTGTACTTGTATGTGTTGAATATCATAGTGAAAACCAAGGCAGAGCTTCGCTCTC
>RWGZ01000255.1:0-137394 GCA_009725065.1 Utricularia reniformis | reverse complement strand
TATCTATCAGGCTTGATCGAGTTGTAAGGTTTTATTATAGACGGAACTAAGCAGAGACAAATCTTAAATTCGAAGATAGAGAGTATCAATCTCAAACGGAATTGAGACTTCTTTTATCAAAGGAAACGTATGTGTGTAAGATGAAAGTAAGACGTTTCTTGGCCTTCTTATGAGGTAATTTCACTTTATTGCCCTAGTATCTTATTGCCCAGTCGAGGCTTCTCGGTTTACTCATCTCATATTCAATAGAGTTAAGCTAGTATCTTCCGAGGCGAACTTCTCCCAGTGATAAATACTTACTTCAGAAAGAATCTTAATTCTTAGATAATATATATTTGGGAAGTAGGAATAGAGGGAAGGTAACGACCCTAACTTGATCGGTATGTTTATATAATATTCGATGACCGTCAAAGCTATTATCCAGTTCAGCCCTACATTGTATACTTAGAATTCGGCTAGAGACACTTTACTCTTTATTGGATCGTATCTAAAAGAGACAATAAGTCATCATTTCGCCTCAAAGGTGGGAACTCGACCTCGAATTCAAATGTTACTCTTCATGTTTAAACAATGCCTTGCTTATTTCAACAG
The DNA here is from genome assembly GCA_009725065.1 of Utricularia reniformis. Taxonomy (NCBI): domain Eukaryota; kingdom Viridiplantae; phylum Streptophyta; class Magnoliopsida; order Lamiales; family Lentibulariaceae; genus Utricularia; species Utricularia reniformis. Next base: position 136,803 of record RWGZ01000255.1, on the reverse strand, counting down.
CCCTTTACTAGGAATGCAAGCATGCTATATAGACGATAGCCTTTATAGATAGCCGGTAATTGAGCTGCATATATAAGATGCACATGATCTACCGTAAGCTTATAATTGTTCCCCCGAAATAGTGAGAATGACAAAGGAGTAAGTACCGACCTCCTGGTGGAGGTGAGAAAGTGATGTTCTTGTTCGAACATGGGGATATCATATGCAGGGGAAAGATGTATGAGCTTGAGTTCGCAGAGTTACAATCACGACGGGAACAAATTAAATTGTGAAGTTAAGGAGTCGAGCAAACCCTCAAGGTTATGAAAAGCGGGACTTTGACTAAGAGGAAAGCGCGAGCCCCAAGGCAAAACTAAAACCTATTGATGATAGTTGAGAAATATTTTCTAAATTCGATCGAGTAATTCTAACAAATCGAAGCGATGCATCAGAATTTCTGTCAATAACGAAGCGCACTAGTATGCAATGTAAAAAGTGATACGTATAAGAGCTACACTCCGAGTTGAAGAAGTGTGAAACTCTCAATTCATCTCGGGATCTGATTCCGTTAGTAATAACGAGATGACTTTGACCTTATTCATGGTATTGTAAAAACTTTATGAACGAGTTCTGGATTTCTAGACGAGCTGATATAATGTGGTTTACGACTCAGAATCTGAATCTGAAAACCAGGGGACTATTGATATTGCCCGAGGTTATTTATGTAATTATGTTAATCTCGGGGCTCGTCCGACGTGGCTATGTGGTATTTTAGGTATTTTTATACGTCTACCGCGAGGCGTATTCGAGGGTATTTTCATAATTCAGGCATGCTGGACCCCATAAAAGGCTTCTGTAAGTGTCTTGAGATGTTTTGGGTTATTTCGGCCCCGGACAGGGCTCAGGGTATTTTTGTAATTTGCCACTCGGGAGCACATCGGCCGGGTGCAATGATGTTATGTGGCTGCGTATTCACTATTTGGAGGCAAAGAACTGATATACAAGGTTTTCCGGTATTTTCTAATCTCATTTCCGACTAAACTCTCGACCGGGAGGGAGTCCCGAAGTTTCGTGGCACTGTGACACTTATTCTTGATTAATTGGATATTTTCTAAGTAAGTTGTGCTAATTTGACTAAGATTGGGCTTTTGAACCTTAAGTTGACTTGTTGGGCCGAGTTTATCTATAAATACAAGACCTTAGGTCCCAGAAAAGGGTTAAGACTGTTATCACGCTCCCCAAGGCAAAGCTTTATTTTTCTGCACTGTAGACTCGCGACTTATTGCTCAGAGTCGTGACTTATTGCTCGGAGTCGCGACTTATCGGTTGTTCACCTGCCTGAGTCGCGAGTTGTTGCACTGCCCCTAGTCGCGACTTCTTGCACTGCCACTCGCGAGTTGTTGACCACAACTCGTGACTGCATCTCTTCGTAGACTCGCGACTTGTTGCTGCCCTGCCTGACTCGCGACTTGTTGCTGCCATGCTAACTCGCGACCTGTTGCTGCCCCAGCCTGACTAGCGACTTGTTGCTGCCCTGCTAACTCGCGACTTGTTGCTGGCCCAGCCTGACTCGTGACTTGTTGTTGTGCCCCTAGTCGCGAGTTATCGCCAGTATCCGCGAGTTGTTGACCGCAACTCGCGACTGCATCTCTTCCGGGCGCAACGGAGTGTTTTCGATCATTTCTCGAGCCGTTCTCATCTATATTGTTGTTATCACATCATTGTACTTGTATGTGTTGAATATCATAGTGAAAACCAAGGTAGAGCTTCGCTCTCCCTAGGACGTAAGCCCACACATTGTGGGCCTAACCTCGTATATCGCTCGTGTCCCCATATAAATTGAACTCACATTATATAATAAATTGAATGATCTAAAATTAAATACCCAGAATATTTTTAGACGAGATCAGTGTCCATCCATGTGGGTTCCCCACGAGATTCTGTAGTATCAATGTTCAAGCATTGAAGTTCAAGCACAACGCCTTGATTTCCTCAATTGATTGTTCGGTCACAAATATATCGACTTAATGTCGATCTTGGATCTGAACCGATATATTGCCAGGTCCTATGTTCGGCATACTTACGGCCAATTTGGCCAGCGCATCAGCAATCTTGTTTTGGTCTCGCGGCACATGATCAAGTGATAATTCGTTGAACTTTCTAGATAATTCCAGAACTTTTGCATGATACAACTTCATCAAAGGCTCATATGACTCGAATCTTCCCGCAAACTACTCCACGACTAACTTGGAATCTGAGAACATTCGCACTTTAGCAACTCCGATAATACAACCTTGTATTCCTCCATGTTATTAGTTCTTGAGAATAAGAACTTAACTTAGCAATGAATAACATCGTCTTGTAGTGTAGTTACGGTAATGCCCACCCCTTTTCCTCTGAAAGTTGGTCCATCAACATAAATGATCCATCGATCAACCTCCAGGTTTAAGAATGTCGCTAATAGGGTCATTTCAACCACGAAGTCAGCCAGAACATGAGCCATGATAGCACTTCGGGGTACAAAGTCCAAATCTATGGAGTTGATCATGATTGCCACTTAGATAATTTCTCATTAAGATCTGTCTGATTCAAGACTACGCTCAGAGGTTGATTAGTATAGACATAAACCTTTCGGCCTTCAAAATAATGCTTTGGTTTAGATATAGCTTTCATCAATGCCAGCATGAATTTTTCCAAGTTAGTGTATCTAGTCTCTGCCAATACCAAAGAGTAACTCATGTAATAAACGGGTTTATGAATATCATCCCTAATGGTAACCCGAGCTGCTCTCACCACGACTTCAGATACAGCTAAGTATAATCCCAAAGGATCATCGCTGGTTGGACTCACCATCCCAGGGGGACTGATCAAATAAGTTTTTAACTCAAAGAAAGCCTGATCACATTCTTCGATCCAATTAAAAAGACTTGACTTCCTTAATACTCTGAAGAAGGTAAGACCCGATATGTAGATCTAGAAATAAATCTGCTCAAGGCAGCTAGACGACCAGTCAGCCTTTGGAATTCCCTTTTACTTCTCGGAGGTGCATGTCTATGATGGCCTGAACCTTCTAAGGGTGAGCATCTATGTCTTTATCAGATACTTAATATCCTAAGAAGTATCAGCTTCGGATCCCGAAACATCACTTGTTCGGATTTAGTTTGAACTTATATTTGCGGCATACTTCGAAAAAACGAGACAAATAAAAAATATGGTCTTCATAATTCATGAATTTCACAATCATATCATCAACATACACTTCCATCATATGACCTATCAAATAACTAAAGATTTTGTTGACCAATTTATGGTATGTTGCTTCGGCATTCTTCAAGCCAAAAGATATAACCACATAGAAATAAACGCCATCTTCGGTCATGAAGGTTGATCTCTTTTGATCTTCTTCAGCAAGGAAGATCTTATGGTAGCGGAGTAAGATTCCATACTACTCATCATCGTGCTGCAAGTGACAACATCCACCAAACGGTCAATTTGTGGCATGGGAATGGATCAGATTCATAGCTCTTGTTGACATCGGTGAAATCGATGCATATTCCCGTCTGCCTTGGAGACCACCACCGGGTTATTAACCCATTCATTGTTGTGGATCTCTCCGATAAAGCCAGACCGCAGTAATTTATTCACTTCCACCCGTATGACTTCAATTTTTTCAGGAGAGTAGCGTCTCCTCTTTTGCCTTATCGGCTTCGCTCCGCGCTCAGTGTTGATCCGATGCTCACTTTCGGATTGGTCAATCCCCGGAACATCGTCCGGGGTCCAATCAAAAACTTCGACATGGCTTCTCAGCAAGTGAACCAATTGTTCTTCAAAAGATGGTGCAATTGTGCCCTGATACGAGTAGTCTTGGTTGAATCCTCCTCCACCAAGTTGATCAACTTGAACCCGATGGGTTTCATAGCTTGACTCGGGTGTGGTGGCTATTCCAACAAATCCACTTGGGCCCTCTTGACAGGTGCTTGAATTTGGCACGAGCTCATGTAGTTCTATCTTGATACTGTCTGATCTCCTTTAACATATATAATTCCATTCGTGGAGGGGAACATGAGCATCATATGATAAGTAGAAGAGACCGCCTTAAACATACTGAGTTCGGTACGTCAAATAATGGCATTGTAAGCCAAGTCAACTTCTAGGAGAATAAATTCAAGGGTCTCCATTAGGTGCTTGAATTAATCTCCCTGAGTTATCGGGAATAAGATCCTCTCGCATGGAATGACACCCCTCTTGTCGAATGCCCAGAGGGTAATATTAGCAATGGGGAGGTCGTGACTCTGAACGCCAACCACCTAGGGCTTTATTAGATTACATGATGGCCAAGTATCCACCAAGATTCTGTGGACTCGACTGTCATGCCCCGAACCTGGCCTACCCGTTACGGGATTTTGAGAGTGCCACACCCAGTTGTGGTGCGAAGCAATTTGAATAAATAAAAGAAGATAACAAAAGTAAAAGATAAAAGAAATGTAGCGCAAGGTCATAAGGTGCAAAACAACAAAATACATGAGTAGGGTTTTAATAGGTAGTTCATGAAACAAACATCACACTTTTGCAAAAGACTCGACGACTCCTAAACCTCCGGAACTAGCCGACAACCCATCCTTCCCCTTCTAGCTCAGGGTTCCTCCTCATCTATGAAATCGGTAGAGCGGTCATGGTCTAATAACAAAAACTTCGAACAAAGTATGCAATTGAAAATGAATCTTTAAATTATCTTTAATTGCGTAATTGGCCCCTAGTGTTTAAAATAGTGTAAAGCCGATGCCCCAAAGTTTGTTAATTATGTGAGAAGCCCCAAAAAGTTCAAAACCGTTCAAAAATGACCCTCGAGTGAATAGTAGTGGTTTTCGTCTTTTTTCGTATAAGTGGTTTTGATAATTTATGCGTTATGTTTAAAATTTTTGAAGTTTGGAGACATAGTCATAACATATTTTCATGGTTAGTGGTTCAAATACAAACTCTAGGGACGTTTAAAATACTAACGATTATGAATGTCAAATATAAACGTTTTCTGAAGTTCAGAAGCCAACCACACAATTCATAAACTTTGAGGGCACTTTGTTTACAACGTTTAAAAGTTTGGGCGACAACGGCGGACATTATATCAACTTCGGGGGTTTTGTATGCAATTTACAAACTTTTGGGGCACCGCCTTTACACTATAATAAAGTTTAGGGGCCAATTTCAAACATCCCTTCTTTATTAAATCTCTTTCAAAAAGCCTATTCTTACTCCTCTCCTATACTCTATCCTTTTTGGATTTTTACCTGCCCGATAAAATATCTCGCTCAAGCCGACCTCACTTTCGAGGGTAGGATCTCAACGAGCCATCGCCCGAGTTTTTACATGTTCGGGAACATGGCTTGCCCAAGCTGACCTGTCCCTCGAGGTTCAGATCTCGACTAGCCATCCTTGCTTCCCCGACATCGGTATGTTCGCCCCTGTTGTAACGCTACCGTAACTTGAGGCATGCCTTGCCTTGTGGCTCAAGTTAACTAGCACGGTGACGGGTCGATGCGTCCATCTTCCTCGAGTCTTAACTTAGCCTTCTTAATTACCCCTCTAGACACCCCTTCCCGGCGGGTGCAAGCGGCCTCTTATGTAATAGCTAAGAAAAAGGTATGATGGAACAAATAGTAGAGAATGTAGCGGTAAAAACCGAGACAATGAATAACGAGGGGTACGGGAATGAAAGAACGAAAAATGAAAACAAATAATAGAAAAGTAAAGCAAAGGATAAAGGAAAGGTCAAAATGAAAAGAAGGAGGGGTCAAAATATGAATTAGGAAAGTTAAGATGTCTATAAATAGGGGTGGGGAGGCCCAAAAAACGAGTTACTTATCATTAAGCCACGAAAATCAGGAAATTGTCGCGAAAGAAGGAAATTATAGCGGATTTTACGAAGGCAATTATTGTCGCGGATTTTCGGTGAGCAATTATTGTCGTGGATTTGATGTGGTGAACAAATTGTCATGGATTTTTGGGAAGGCAATTATTGTCGCGAAAACGTGAAGGGCAAAAGTATCGCGGAAATGGGCGAAGAACAAAATTGTCGCGAAAATTCTTGATGTGTAATATTATCGCGGATTTTGGTCCTAGCATAGAATTATCGCGGATTTTGGTTCCAGCATAGAAATTGTCACGGATTTCAAGGAAGAAGTGAATTGTCGCGGAAATACTAAGTTTGAGTGTTTTCGTTGCGACTCAACGTCGGATCGTGGGAGGAAAAAGACACGTAGGGTCTACGGTAATCACATAGCTAACAATAAGATAATAACGTCGGAATTCGAGTAACTAAGACCTGTTACGAAATGCAGGGAAGCACGGAAAGATTATAGTAAGCGAAAGCAAACGGTAAGCGGAGTGAACACAATATAGTAAGGGAAGGTTCTGACTTAGGAAACGGGATTGGGTTATTAAAGAAGAAAGAAAAAGACACGAATGAACGAGAAAAATGTTAATAACACTCGGGGTGAGGAAGGATGGACCGTACGACCGAACCAGGCATCATGCCTAGTACACGATTCGACAAAGGAAGGGCATGCCTGATGAAGGGAACGATAAGTTCCAAAGACGGAAAGATATGTACGAAAAAGGGCAGAACGGATCCGGGTGGAAAAAGGGGTAGCGCCTAAGTACCCACCCGGAGAAGGGAAGCATACGGCCCGTCGAGTCGTCCAACAGCTAACGGTTGGCTTGGGCAGGACATGTACCGAGCATGTTAGTCTCGGAAACAGTAAAGTTAAAGTATGAGGGGAATGATAAGGGTAAAAGAAGAAGGAAATAAGAAAACGGTTAAAACGAATGATTCACGCGTGTGTGTACGGTTTAATTAAGAAATGAAAAGATAATGTGTAGCGTGTGTGAAGTTTCCTTTAATAAATTGTGACCGCTTTACAGATTTTGTAGGTGATGCGGACAAGGTATGAGAAGGGCATGGGAAGGAGGTTGTCGGTTGTCTGGTGATAGAGTCCGGTCTTTTGAGAACACTCTAAATAAAGTTGTTAAACTTTAATGTTTTCGAACTACGTTTTAAGTTTACATTCGAACGTTTCCTTTTATTTAGCACGTTTTATCTAAATAGCTAGGCCCGAATTAGGGTCGTTACAAATGGTATCAGAGTGTAACATCGTTACTAAACCGGTAACGGTGCGGTCCTATGTAGAAGAGTCTAGGAAACTCATAGGAGGACAACCGACCATAGGAAGGGATGGGCATAGAATGTAACAGATGACATGAGTAGGCATAGACATAACGGATGTAGGAATGGCTCCTAGGACGAGAGCGCATGGAAACCGAGAGGAGGAAAGCAATGCATCAGAATAGGCACCGGCGAGAGAGACTAAGTTGCGGATTCATCGACGCCTCTCAAGTTTAGCTAGGAAAGTCTCAAGGACCTGTTCCAAACCATGGTGAGTTCCCTAGTTAGTGCAATAAGACAGGGACAGACGGAGAGGGGAAACTCCGTGCAAATGGAACCAGTGCTAAGACCCGAAAAGGGTAGAATGTACTACAACGAGGCATTAAAGAAGTCTGGGATGAACAGTTTCACGGGGGATAAGATGGGCGACGCGGAGGCGTGGATTATCCGCCTTGAGGAGAAGTTCGAACTGATCGAAGCCCCAAAGGAGCTTAGGGCAGGATTGGCCCTGCTATGGTTCGACGGTAGCACTGCGCGATGGTGGGGGAGCGTGTCGGCCTCATTACTGAAGGATGGACCCATCTTTTGGGAAAAGTTTAAGAATGCGTTCTTGGATTACTACGTGCCGAAAGGACTTAAGAAAGATAAGAGGGCCGAATTTGACAGATTGACTCAAGGAAACCATCCCGTCATGGAGTACATGCAAGAATTCATAGAACTAGGCAGGTACGCCCACGAGATCATGGGGAGTGAAGGGCTGAATGAAATGGTGAAACTGACTATGTATGGCCGCGATGACGATGAATTTTTGAGTTTAGTGGCGGCGGTAGTCCGAGTGGATGGAGGATTGCGGAGAATGGATAAGGAACGCACCAGAAGCTCTGCGAGGAACGAAGTTCAGGGACGGGGAAAGTGGAAAGGAAAGATCACTACATAGAGTTTCGGATCGGCACAAGGACCCCCGATCAGGCCTGCGTGCGCCAAATGCGGGAAGATCCATTTTGGAGAATGCCGAGCAGGAACTAACAGTTGTTTCAAGTGCGGCCAGGAAGCACACTTTGCCAAAGATTGCCCGAAGAGGAGGAGGATCGAAACCGGGACAACCGAAAACAGGGCAAGAGAAAGGATTACTGGAAATGCTCGAGTGTTCGCTGTAAACAAGGAACATGCATCCGAGGCTGAAGACGTCGTGGCAGGTACACTACTTATTAACGGCTTTACAGCTTTCGTATTATTTGACTGTGGGGCGACACATTCGTTTGTGTCGGAGAAGTTAGCGAAACGGTTTGGGATAATGGGAAGTAACGCTAAAATCAAAGTAAAAACACCGGGATCCGAAGCCATGGAGGCAAATAGAATCTATAAAGGATGCACTGTGGAAGTGGACACAGTGCGAACAGAGGCAGATTTGATTGAGTTAGGGGATATGGGATTCGATGCCATACTAGGAAGGAATTGGTTATCTAGGTACGATGCGCAGGTGAGATTTCGGGAACGTACAATCACTTTTAGTACGACGGGGGAAGGGAGAAGGGACATGGTCGGAAAACCGATTATGAGTGAGGATGAGGAATATAAGGATTGATCGAACTGGCTAGCATTTGTCACGACGGAGAAGGAAGGGACACCATTGAAGTCCATTCCAGTGGTTTGTGAATACAGTGATGTATTTCTCGACGAGCNATTATCTTATTGTTAACTATGTGGTTACCGTAGACCTTACGTGTTCCGTTCCTTCTACGATCCGACGTCGAGACGCGACAAAAACACGTAAACTTAGAATTTCCTCGAAATTCGCGATAATTCTATGCTGGAATATGAAATCCGCGATAATTTACTCATGAAACCAAATCCGCGACAATTCTCTTCACTAAGCAGAATTCGCGATAATTCTCTTCATCATCAAATCCGCGATAATACTCTTCATCATCAAATCCGCGATAATACTGCACTGATCACAATTTCCGCGATAATTTACACAGCTTCCACTTTCGCGACAATTTCCTCTTCACATGAAATTCGCGACAATTTGCACATGAACTTTTTCGCGATAAAAAGACATGCAGGTAAAATTCGCGATAATTCTCTTCATCATCAAATCCGCGATAATACTCTTCATCATCAAATCCGCGATAATACTGCACTGATCACAATTTCCGCGATAATTTACACAGCTTCCACTTTCGCGACAATTTCCTCTTCACATGAAATTCGCGACAATTTGCACATGAACTTTTTCGCGATAAAAAGACATGCAGGTAAAATTCGCGATAATTTTCCTTCTTTGCGGGAATTTTCGGATTTTCGGGTCTTAATGATGATTAACCCATTTTTGGGCCTCCTCACTCCTATTTATAGACATCCTAACTTTTCTAATTCACACTTTGACCCCTCCTTCCTTTACTTTTTTTTTGACCCCTCCTTTATCTTTTTCTTTACTTTTCTATTCTTCGTTCCCTTTTACGTTCTTTCGTTCCCGTGTCTCTCATTATCTACCGTCTAGACTTTACCGTTACATTCCCTACTATTTGTTTCGACATACCTTTTTCTCGGCTATTACAGAAAGATACGTACGAAAAAGGGCAGAACGGATCCGGGTGGAAAATGGGGTAGCGCCTAAGTACCCACCCGGAGAAGGGAAGCATACGGCCCGTCAAGTCATCCAACAGCTAACGGTTGGCTTGGGCGGGACATGTACCGAGCATGTTACTCTCGTCAACAGTAAAGTTAAAGTATGAGGGGAATGATAAAGGTAAAAGAAGAAGGAAATAAGAAAACGGTTAAAAGGAATGATTTACGCGTGTGTGTACGGTTTAATTAAGAAATGAAAAGATAATGTGTAGCGTGTGTGAAGTTTCCTTTAGTAAATTGTAACCGCTTTACAGATTTTGTAGATGACGCGGACGAGGTATGAGAAGGGCATGGGAAGGAGGTCGTCGGTTGTCTGGTGATAGAGTCCGGTCTTTTGAGAACACTCTAAATTATGTTGTTAAATTTTAATGTTATCGAACTACGTTTTAAGTTTACATTCGAACGTTTCGTTTTATTTAGCACGTTTTATCAAAACAGCTAGGCCCGAATTAGGGTCGTTACATCTTACGTATCTCACCTCTCAGTTTTAAACTATCGTTTGTGAAACTGAACCTTAAGTTATTTACCACTCATCTCGTATGCCTATTATCTTGCTTCTCGTCCCTAGTTATCCTTCTGCATTCAAGACATATATTAACGCTATGTTTCGTAGTATTTTATTAGTGTTATACTTATTTTGAACAGTTTATGTTTTCCGTCGACCCCCGTTTGCCTTCTTTAGTCATTCCTCTTCACGTACGGTATGAAGCTACCGCAACTCACACCTTTCTGATAAATTATGGACTGTACTTTGGCTCTTACAAGAAATCCACGATGAATCATGCCTGCTACATTAATCTACGATGAATTATGCCTACTACATTAATTTGCGATGAATTATGCCTGCTACATTAATCTGCGATGAATGACTCTGTTACAGTAATCCGAGATGAATTATGTCTGCTACAGTACTCCGTGATAAATTACACTGCTATAGTCGCCAAGAATTTGCCTGCTATTGTATTCCGTTGTGAATTTTGACTGCTACAGTAATCTGTTGTGAATTTGGCCTGCTAGAGTAATCCGCGTTGAATTTCCGCTCATAATTGGTTTTTCGAGTCTTTTTCGAGATTTTTTGCCAATTACCTTCTCTTACCCATCTCAACCCCTATTTAGAGACTTTTTAACTTACTTTAATTACATTTTAGTCCCTCCTTACCTTTCCTTATTTCTTTTCACCTAATTCACTCTTTTCTACCCCTGCTATTCTTGAGTCACCATTTTATAAATTATACCAGTAAAAGTTCACCCTCTATCTTCATACCTTCCTCGGAGTCCAATTTCCGGGTCATTACATCCTTCCCTGCATATTTGGAGTTTCATCCCAGAACTCGGTCGTATCATTCTCTCATCACTTCCGGTGTGTTTTCCATGATTTCCAGTTCCACTTCCCATGTTGCTCCTTTCTCCCCATGGTTTCACCATTGCACCTTACCATCGGAACCACCCGGTTCCGTAGTTTTGTTTCCGTCCTCTCAAGGATCCTCATCGGAACCTCATTGTATGTGAGTGTTGGTGTTAGTTCAATCGGATCCACAGCTCGCTCTTGTATCCCTTCGGTTAGGCTTTTCCTTAGTTGCGACTCATGGAACACATCGTTTATTCTCCCTAGCTCCCTCGGCAGTTCCAACCTGTATGCCAGGTTCCCAACTTGGTCACCTTGATTGCTAGGAAATGGGATGACTTGGTTAGTCCTTCAACTATGACCCATAGAGTGTCGTTTTTTTCGGGTACTCCTTGGTATACCGACAACAACATCTATACAGACATTATCCCACTTCCATTCAGGAATCTCTAATGGTTGCAGTTCGCCCCCAGGCTTTGGTGCTAAGCTTTAACTCGTTGACATGTGTCACATCGCGCTACGAAATTGGCTACGTCGTTCTTCATTCCCTTCCACCACCAGGGAGCCTTCAGGTCCGGATAAATCTTCGTACTCCCAGGATGGACAGGGAATGTTGAATTATGTGCCTCATCCAATACCCTGGTCTTCAAACTTGCTACATCCGACATCCAAACTCATCCTTGCATCCTTACACATCCGTCATTCCCCACGGAAATCATGCGCACATCTTCCTCTCCTAACTGCTCCTTCATTCGGGCTATGTCCATATCCTCAAGTTGTGCCAATAAGACTTCATCGAGGATTCTAGGTCGTGCCATATTCTTCATTAAGAATACATCTGTATTTTCTACTACGTCCAAACTCATTTCTTCCATCTGTTTAATGAGTAGGCTTGCCAAAAAACCTTGACTCTTCCGACTTAAGGCATTCGCCACCTGATTTACTATTCCGGGGTGATATTGGATGGTGAAATCGTAATCCTTGATCAGTTCAAGCCACCTGCGCTGCTTCATATTTAACTCTTTCTATGTAAATAAGTACTTCAAGCACTTGTGATTCGTGTAGACCTCACACTTTATGTAATGACCCTAATTTGGGCCTAGCTGATTTGGTAAAAACGTACTAAATATAAACAAAACGTTCGAGCGTACACTAAAACATAATTCAAAAGTATTAAAGTCTAGCGACATAATTTAGAGTATTCTCAAAAGACTGGACTCTATCACCGGACAACCGACGACTTCCTTCCCATGCCCTTCTCATACCTGGTGCACGTCACCTACAAAATCTGTAAAGCGGTCACAATCTATTAAAGGAAACTTCACACATACTATATTTGTCCTTCCATTTCTTAAATAAAACATACACACACACGTCAATCATTTCTTTTAATCGTGTATTTATTTCCTTCTTCTTATTTCTTTACCATTATTATTCTTTTCCCCTTTTCCCCTCATCTTTTAGCTTTACTGTTGCCGAGTGTAACATGCTCGGTTCATGTCCTGCCATGCCAACCATTAGCTGTTGGTGGACTCGACGAGCCGTATGCTTCCCTTCCCCGGGTGAGTACTCAGGCGCTACCATTTTTCCCGACCGGATCCGTTATGCCCTTTTGTACGTATCTATCTATTATGGAACTTATTGTTCCCTTCATCAGGCATGCCCATCCTTTGGCGAATCGTGTACTAAGCACGATGCCGGTTTCGGTCGGACGGTCCATCCTCCCTCATCCCGAGTCTTATTAACATTTGCTTCATTCGTTCGTGATTTTTTCTTTCCTTCTTATTACCCTTCCCGTTTCCCTACATCGGAACCTTCCCTTACTATATTGCGTTCACTCCGCTCACCTGCTGTTCTCGCTTGATACAACCCCTTTGCGCTTCCCTGGATTTCGTAACATATTTAGTACTCGATTTCCGATGTTATTATCTCATTATTATGTATGTGGTTACCGTAGACCCTACGTATCCTTTCTCTCTTGCGGTCCGACATTGAGATGCGACGAAAACACCCAAATCTGATATTTCCGCGATAATTCACTCTATTCCTTTAAATCTGCTACAAAATAAGGTTATGAGGTTTGTGGTTTAGGTTTTCGTGATAATTTACGTCAAACCTAAAAATCTGCGATAATTTGTGGTTAATGGCAATCCGCGATAATTTTGGTCTTCGAGATTTCCACGACAATTTTTTGGTTTAGGTTTTCCGCGACAATTTGTGGTTTATGTTTTTTCGCGACAATTTTCTCTCTCCACAAATCCATGACAATTTGCACGTTTCCGCGATAATATCGTGTTCTTCATGGAATTCATGTGGCTAAGTGATAAATGACTTTGTTTTGGGCCTTTCCACCCCTATTTATAGACATTTTAACTTCCCAAAATTACATTTTGATGCCTATTTTATCTTTTGCCTTACTTTTCTATCTTTTTGTTTCCTTTTTCATTCTTTCAGTCCCGTATCCCTCGTTATTCCTCATCTAGACCTTACCACTATGATTCGTCGTATTGTTCTAACATACATTTTCCCTGGCTATTACACTTTGCCCCACAGAGGTAATGCCTCAAGATATTCAATGCGAACACCACTGCGGCAAGCTCGAGATCTTGGATAGGCTAATTCTCTTCGTGTACTCAATCATTTTGCATCAACAAGCATCCCAAGCCTTCCTTAGAAGCATTACTGTACACCACAAAATCCTGTCCTTCTATCGGTAGCACTAACACTGGGGCTATGGTTAGCCTGGTTTTTAGTGTCTCAAAACACTCTTCACATATTTCATCCCACTCGTACTTGACATCCTTCCTGGGCATGTTCGTGAGTGGTTTGGATATCTTGGAGAATCCCTCTATAAACTTTCTATAACCTGCCAGTTCGATAAAACTCCTAATTTGTTTTGCGTTCTTTGGCCTTGGACACTCATATAGCTTTCGACCTTTTTCGAATCAACGCCCACTCCATCAGCCGATATAACATGTCCCAAGAAGGCTAGGTTGTTTACCCAAAACTCGCATTTGTTGTAATTAGCATATAACCTCTCCCCCTTAGTTTTTGCAACATGATCCAGAGGTGTTCTCTGTGTTCCTCCTCATTTCACGAGTACACCAATATGTTGTCTATAAATACCACTACAAACTTATCCAGTAACTCCCCAAACACTCTATTCATCATGTCCATGAACACAACTGGTGCGTTTGTTAGCCCAAATGGAACTACAGTGCATTAATAGTGGCCATACCTTGTACGAATCGTCGTCTTAGGAATGTCCGACTTTCTTACTCTCAGCTGGAGATTACCCGACCTTAAATCTATTTTAGAGAATACCCTTGCTCCCTTCAACTGATCGAACATATCATCTATCCTGGGTAGGGGGTAGCGATTCTTTACTCTCACCTTGTTGAACTCACGTCAGTCATAACACAATCTCAGGCTGCCATCATTCTTCTTTGCAAATATGACTAGTGCTCCCCATGGCAATGAACCTGGCCTAAGGTATCCCTTTTCTAACAGTTCTTCCATTTGATCCTTAAGCTCCTTCATCTCTTTCGGAGCCATTCGATATGGGGGCTTTGATATCGGTTTAGTGTCTAGTATAAGTTCAATCCACATCTCCACCTCTCTCACCGGCAGTTGTCCTCGTAATTCCTTCGGGAACACATTGGAAAATTCTGGTATGATGGGAACCTCCTCCAGTGGAACCTATTTCTTTTAAGTGGTTAGAAAGGCCATATAGCCCACGCAGTGGTCACTCGTTCCTTCCGTCTCTTCATGCAAGGGGTGGCCGCTAACTTCCGCCATTTCCTCTTCCGATGTAAGGATACTGTCTGTCCATTCTCTACACTTTAGTTGTGCATCATACCTTGCCAACCAATCCAACCATAGGATTGCGTCAAACCCCATATTCCCCAACTTGATCAAATCAGCCTGCTGTAACTTACCGACTTCGATTCTACACCCCGAGTATATCCTATTAGACTCTAGAATCTCTGACCCATAAGTTCCAAAAGTAAACTGTGCCTCTCTTCCCTTAACACCAAAACGCTTCACTAACCTCCTTGACACGAATGAGTGTGTGGCTCTGCAATCAAACAATACGTGTGCAGTAAACCCATTTATTAGGAGCGTACCTACAACGACGTCCTCTGCCTCTGTCGCCTATTCCCTGCCTACAGCGAAGATCCGTGCGTTTCCCTGAACCTTCTCCTTGTCTCGGGCTTCAGTGCCCTCAAACTTCCTGCACTTAGGGCAATCGCTTAGGAAGTGCCCTGCTGTCCGCAGTTTTAGCATCCGTTCTGTCTTAGCTTGCACTACCGAGGGTGCTGCCTTCCGCACATGAGACAATCGGTGATGTACCTACCTCCTTGCCATGTACCCTTGTCTTCCGTCACCGCTTTTCCTTTCCATTTTGTTCAGGTTCTCACTCTGCCTTTGTTTCCACCCTTGGCCCTTTCTCGTCCCTCCTTCGTAATCATCCTTCAATCCTAAAGGCGGCAACAACGAGGCTAGAGAAATCCAGTTCATCCCTACAGTACATAGTTAAAAACACCGTCTCATTCAGTCCTTGTGTGAATCTATGCATCTTCTCATCCATGCTTCTCATAACCTCGGGTGTGTAATGCCCTAACTCCGTGAATTGTTGCATGTATTCCATCACGGTCTTAGTACCCTGTATTAACCGATCGAATTCCACCCTCTTTTCTTTCTTCAGCCCCTTGGGGATGTAGTAGTCTAGGAGTTCTGCTTTGAACCTTGCTCAAAGTATGGGGCCCCCTAGTAAAGTGGGCCCACACACTCTCCCACCATTGGGATTTTCCCTCATCTAGCCATAGGTGTGCTAGTCCTGACCATAGCTCTTCTGGCGCTTCAACCAACGCGAATTTCTCTTCAAGCGTCTTACCCACGCCTTAACATCATCGTTCACCCCTCCTGAGACTCTGTGAAGCCCAGCTTTCGTTAGGGCTTCGTTGTAATACATACGTCCCCTCTCTGGTAGGACTGGTGGTGCTCCGACAATATTTCGGTTGGTCACTGCCTCGCCTTGCATCATTGCGGTGACCAACGTACTAGCCATTGTTTGGAAGAGATCCCTCAAGTTCTCTTGACTGAGTGGGGTGGGTGTGTTTGACCCATTGATCGGGGTCTCTTGCCCCTGATTCTCTACTGGAGTCTCGCTTTCTCTGGTGCGAGGGGGTCTTGAACGCGTCCTTGGTGCCATTTCCTACAATATTGATGCTAGCCTTATTTAGTAGTTCCCTTATCTTATCTACTTACTATACTCTTGACCTTCCTCCTATGGTGTGTTGATTTGGTGATTACCCCTACGCATAAGTACAATATCCTAGGACGTACACTATGACAGACCAACACCAGTATAGCATTGGAAACGACTCCGATACAATTTCTGTCACGCCCTGAACCCGGGCCTAGCCATTACGGGATTTCGACAGTGCCACACCCAGTTGTGTTGTGAAGCAATTTGAATAAATAAACGAAGATAACAAAAGTTAAAAGCTAAAAACAATGTAGCGAACGGTCATAAGCCGCAAAACAACAAAATACTAGACTAGGATCCTAATAGGTAGTTCATGAAACAAACATGACACTATTGCAAAAGACTCGACGACTCCTAAACCTCCTGAACTAGCCGACGATCCATCCTTCGCCTCCTAGCTCATGGTTCCTTCTCACCTACAAAATTTTAGCGGTCATGGTATAATAAAAAAACTTCGAACAAAGTAAATAACTTAAAATGAAACATTAAATTATCTTTATTTAATCTCTTTTGAAAAGACTTTTCTTACTCCTCTCGTTTACTCTATCTTTGTCGGTTTATTACATGCTAGATATCATGTCTCCCCATGTAACGACCCTAATATGGGCCTAGCTGTTTTGTTAAAACGTGCTAAATAAAACAAAAACATTCGAATGTAAACTTAAAACGTAGTTCGAAAACATCAAAGTTTGACATCATAATTTAGAGAGTTCTCCAAAAGACCGGACTCTATCACCGGACAACCGACGACCTCCTTCCCATGCCCCTCTGATACCTCGTCCGCGTCACCTATAAAATCTGTAAAGCGGTCACAATCTATTAAAGGAAACTTCACACACACTACACATTATCTTTTCATTTCTCAATTACACCGTACACGTACACTTGAAACATTCCATTTAACAGTTTTCTTATTTCCTTCTTCTTTTACCCTTATCATTCCCATCATACTTTAACTTTACTGTTGCCGAGAGTAACATGCTCGGTGCATGTCCCGCCCAAGCCAACCGTTAGCTGTTGGATGACTCGAACGGGCCATATGCTTCCCTTCCCCGGGTGGGTACTTAGGCGCTACCCCTTTTTCCACTCGGGTCCGTATCCTTTCCTCTTTGGAACTTATCGTTCCCTTCATCAGGCATGCCCTTCCTTTGCCGAATCGTGTACTAGGCACGATGTTGGGTTCGGTCGGACGGTCCATCCTTCCTCACCCCGAGTCTTATTAACATTTATCTCGTTCATTCATGTCTTTTCCTTTCTTCTTTATTAACCCAATCCCGTTCCCTAAGTCTGAACCTTCCTTTACTATATTGTGTTCACTCCGCTTACCTGTTGTTTTCGCTTGTTATGATCTCTGGTGCTTCCCTACAGTCCGTAACATATTTTAGTACATCATTTTTTTGATGTTATTATCTTATTGTTGACTGTTTGGTTACCGTAGACCCTTCGTATCTTTCTCCTTCACGATCCGACGTCGAAATGCGGCGAAAACACCCTAATTGTGTATTTCCGCGATAAAATCCCTCTGTTAATCAAATCCGCGATAAAACTACTCTATTCCTGAAATCCGCGACAAAACAACACGTAATTCAGTTTCCGCGACAATTTATCAAGCTCTGAAAATCCGCGACAATTTTCCTCTTTGAAAAATCCTCGACAATTCTCAACGTGAAATTTTTCCGCGATAATCTTCCATATGAAACATTTCCGCGACAAAGTTCTTACCCAAAATTTCCGCAATAAAAGTGCCTAGAAATTTCCGTGACAATTTGCACTGATCATGAAATTTCGGCAATAATTTGATGCTTTGGCGTTTTTCCGTACGTTTTTGCGGTTTAGTGATAAATGACTTGGTTTTTGGGCCTTCTAACCCCTATTTATAGATGTTTTAACTTCCCTAATTCACATTTTGACCCCTCATTCTTTTCATTTTCCCCCTCCTTTATCTCATGCTTTTCATTTAAATCTTTTCGTTTCTTTTTATCGTTCTTTCGTTCCCGTATCCCTCATTATTTCTCCTCTAGACTTTATCACTATATTCCCTACTATAATCCCGACATACCTTTTTCCTGGCTATTACACCCCAAGCCAACCTTTCTTTCGAGGGTCGGCTCACGACGAGCAATCGCCCGAGTTTTTACATGTTTGGGAACATGTCTTGCCCAAGCTGACTTGTCCCTCGAGGGTCAGATCTCGACGAGCCATCCTTGCTTCCCCGACCTCGGCCGATTCGGCCCTCTTGTAAGGTTAACTTAACATGGGGCATGCCTTGCCTTGTAGGTCAAGTGAACTACACGGTGCCGGGGTAGATGCGTCAATCTTCCCCGAGTCTTAAATTAGCCTTCTTAATTACCTCTCGAGACACACCTTCCCGGAGGCCGCTTGCACTCGCCGGGAAAACGTATCTCACCTCTTCGTTTTAAACTCTTGTTTGTGAAACTAAACCTTAAGTTATTTTACCACTCATCACGTTTTCCTATTATCTTGCTTCTCGTCCCTAGTTATTGTAACGACCCGCCTTTCCGTTTGCACGATATTGTCCGCTTTGGACTAGGCTGACCCTAATGACACCCACCTAGTCCTCACGGCTTTACTTTTTCCCTAGCACCAACACTTCCCAGTGGGTCACCCATCCCTGAATTGCTCCAGGGTGAGCACGCTTAACTTTCCAGTTCTAACGTTCCGATTGCCACTTTGCTAGGGAAAAGGCCTCGTGCAATGGAAGACGAATCATTATACTTAACATACGATCGTTCCCCGTCTATAGCCGATGTAGGGATTCGCCTAAGATTCCCTCTCTCTCGCACCCCCGAGGGGACCTCACATTTGATGTAACGACCCAGGAAAGCGGCACAAAGAGAGAACTCGGACAGGTTAGAATCGTATTAATTCTTGTTAAGAAAATATAAGGAGGGGTAATTTTGTAAATTAACCTAAGAAGGGGGAATCTTAGAAGGAAGGGCTAAAGGGTCATTTGACCAAGTTTAGAAACCTATAAATAGGAGTGGGATGAGAAAATAAGGGTCATTTTGACACAAAAACGTGAGAAAAATCAAGAGAAATAGGCATTATCGCGAGAATCGAAAACTGCTCAAAAATTGTCGCGAAAATCAGGAACAAGAGGAATTATCGCGAAAATCCGGATGAATGGAAAAATTATCGTGGATTCGGAGGACAGCTGCAATATTATCGCGAAAATCAGGGCCGAAGTGTAAATTGTCGCGAAAAAGGGCTAGCTGTGTAAATTATCGCGGAATTGGGAGCAGAGTGTAATATTAGCTTGTAAATTGTCGCGAAATTTGAGGCAGTGGTGCAATTCTCGCGAAAACGAATATTTGTGCAGATTATCACGGAAACCGAGGACCGAAACGTAATTTATCGGGAATACGAGGAACAACAGGCGATAGGACGATCAGGTAAGCGGAGTAAACATAGTAAATTAGAAGAAGGTTCATAGTTAACAGCTTAAAAGAACACTAAATCGAATCGAGAGGAGCGTGAATAAAAAACAGAAGTCTAGGGTGAGGTGAGTACACCAAACCCGGCATCGTGTTCATGAGCACGGTCTGCCACAGGTAGGGCATGTCCGAGGAAGGGATACATGAGTTCTCCGGAACAAGATTGTGCGCATTACAGAGCCGAACGGAACCGGATAAGGGCGGGGTAGCACTCGGACCCTATCCGGGGAAGGAAAGCATATATTCTCGTCGAGTCAACTAACAGCTAACGGTTGGTTTGGGCGAGACATGTTGTCGGTCATGTTAAAAACCGACTACAGTAGAGAACCAGAAAGACTAGGGAGATGAAGTATAAAAGAGAGGAAATGATAAAACGAATAAGTAAAATAAAAGAAGGAAAGTGAGAAAGATAAAATATGCTAATTAATTTATTATACTGAAGCTTTCTTTAATAGACTATGACCGTTTTACAGACTTTGTAGGGGGAGGACCGGAGGCTTAGGTGACATTGGAGTAAGGTGGTCGATCGTCCACTGTATGAGTCACCCTTTCTATTTCGTTGCTTTGTAATTAACTAGTTGTATTTTGAAAAGAAACGATGATATTCCCCGGCTTTAAGTGATGTTTTAATGTAAATGCTTATTTTCATTTCGCTTGCGCATAGACCTTGTTAAGGCCGGATTTACGGTCGTTACAATTAAGCCATGGAACCATAATCCAATTGTAAAAGCGTTTAAATCATTACTACTTGAGATACAAAAATAAAGAAATCCGTCGAACTCTGCGATCACTAGCTCACACCCTATTTTATGTTTTAGTCATCCGCATATCTGAATAGAAAATTCACAATCTAACATTCGTTGGGAATTTGATTCTCTCTTTAACATACTCATTTCTTCAAGGTAATATATTAACTTGCGCTTACATCCGATCTTGTGTATTTTTTATATGTATCTCAATTAATTGCTGCCTACAAATGCTTTCGTCTACATGACATGAATTCTGGATATTAAGATTCTAACGTGGAGGAAATCATGACTTTGGAGCGCCTTGTGCAGGAGGGAAAAAATAGGAACTTCGTCCCAGCAAATGTCGGCTTAGTCAACGAGTCTGATACGGATCTTGGATATGATTCTCTAATCATAAATAAGACAATAGTTCGCGCTGTAAGATAACTCTATGATTCTATAGATCATAAATAAGCTTTCCATGTTCTCCTGTGAAGGATGGATGAGTGATATACTTTGTCTAAGTGAAAGTTGCATTAGGTTCAGAGTACAATCATAGATTGACGTAAAATTTTTACTCTCACCTACACAAAGATACCCCTTCGTACTAAGTGATTTATTACCAACATAACGTACGACTCTTGTGGGTCTCGGAGGAGACAAATGTTTTCCTTCTCATCTCACAACTTCATTTCATATGCCTCTTTGTAATCTTTCTCGAAAGCTTCCAACTGTCCATAAGATTCCTTATTCATCAATATACAAATTATCGTGTAATAAGCTATAATTAATAAGACTCCTTAATAATCAATAGTCGGGATTCTCTAACTATAAAAACTGAGCCATAAAATATCCTCATAATCATTGAGACAATAGTCGAGATTCTCTAACTATAAGAAAGGAGGTAATCCCTGCCATAGATGACTTATTTTACGTCTTCGATAATAAATAGAATACCCGATCATAAATAATAAGAAATGATACCATGAGGCCATTTTGATCGTAAATTAAAATACCCGATCGTAAATAGAATTCATAGAATCCCAGTGTTGGACCTCAACAAGCGCCCAACACCCCTTAGTTAGATCGACCTATCCCGTTGTAACGACCAGCCTTTCCACTTGCACGATATTGTCCGCTTTGGACTAGGCTGACCCTAATTACACCCACCTAGTCCTCACGGCTTTACTTTTCCCTAGCACCCACACTTCCCAGTGGGTCACCCATCCCTGAATTGCTCCCGGGTGAGCATGCTTAACTTTCCAGTTCTAACGTTCCGTTTGCCACTTTGCTAGTAAAAAGGCCTCGTGCAATGGGAGACGAATCATTATACTTAACATACGATCGTTCTCCGTCTATAGCCGATGTAGGGATTCGCCTAAGGTGCCCTCTCTCTCGCACCCCCGAGGGGACCTCACACCCGTTCTCCTCCAATGATGAGTGAGTGATATATCGATGTGCAGATGAAGTAGCGACAGGTTCATGTTATAATCCTTAGACTGGTGTAAATTTTTCACTTCAAACCGCACAGAAACCTATCATCGCCCTAAATGATTTTACTCACTTAACTTGTGGCTCTTTCGAGTCAAGGAGGAGAGAGATGTCTTTCCACAGACTTCACCAAGCGTCCGACACGTGCCTCCACAATTTCTTTTCGACCTTTCCCGCTCTCCTCCAAAAATAAGCATAGGACTTCACGGTCCTAGTAAAAGTAGCGTCAGGTTCAAGGTACAATCCTTAGACTGACGTAAATTTTTATTCTCACCTAGATAGATCGGATACCTCACGCTGGAGAGAGCCTTTACTGTCTAGACGGAAGTAGTGTCAGGTTCAGGGTACAATCCTTAGACTGACGTAAATCTTTCACTCCCGCATAAGCAGATCTAGTACCTTGACTTAAGTGGTCTTTTTTGGACCACGGAGGAGGCGGATGTCTTTTCACGGATCTTAATGAGCATCTGATATCACTCTCACTCTTGGGTCAAAAAGAACACAAAATAGTCACGGGCCTCAACTAGCGCCCCCTTAATATCATAACTTGGGTGTCAACAAGCACCCGTGGGCCTCAAGTTGTGACCCAATTACTCAAATATACTCGGGTCTCGACAAGCACCTGTGGGCCTTAAGTAGTGCTGTCACATTTTCTTTTTGGGTATAAACTTGCACCAGTAACTATCCGATCCTTTCTAGGCCTGACCTTTCTCGTTCTCCTCCGCAAAATTAAGTAAACGTAGGAAACATTCACTAGCCAAATAGAAGTAGCATCAGGTTCAGGGTTCAATCCTTAGACAGACAAAAATATTTCACTCATACTCAGGTACCTCGCACCAGAAGACGTTCACCTTCTAGACGGAAGTGGCGTCAGGTTCATGGTACAATCCTTAGACTGATGTAAATATTTTACTCTCACCTAGATAGATCTGGTACCCTAGACAAAATGGTCCATGTAGGACAATGGAGGATATGGATATCTTTACGCGTTGCATATTATAACGCAACACTTCATACCATCTCATATGGACCTTTCCCGCACTCTACCGAAAAGGGTTGGGCCACTTGTTTTCTCGGTGGAGGTAGAGTCATGTTCATGCTACAATCTTTAGATTAACGTAAATTTGTCACTTCAGCCTAGAATGATCGAGTCCCTCCCGTTAAGAGGTTTTGTCCCCTTAACTATTGGGAGAGCCGGACGTCATTATGCTTTATACTTGCTAGCACACTCCATCATCATCATCTCATCTGAACCTTTCCTAAACTCTACCTAAAAGCGTTAGGGGTTCTCACTATCCAGATGGAAGTAGCGTCAGGTTCAGGGTACATTCCTTAGACTAACGTAAATATTGCACTTCCACCTATACGGATCGAGTCCCTCATGTTAAGAGATTTTATTCACTTAACCATCGGGAGAGGCGGATGTCACTATGTTTTATACTTGCTAGCATGTTCCACCATCATCAATCACACTTTTCCCGTTCTCCTCCGCAAAAGTAAGTAAACATTGGAAACCTTCACTGCCCGAATAGAAGTAGCGCCAGGTTCAGGGTACAATCCTTAGACTGGCGTAAATATTTCACTATTACTCGGGTTGCTTGGGTGCCTCGCACCAGAGAGCCTTCACCATCTAGAATGAAGTTGAGTCAGGTCATGGTACAATCCTTAGACTGACGTAAATATTTCACTTCCGCCTAGATAAATCCAGTACCCTAGACTAAATGGTTCTTTTGGGACAATAGAGGATACGGATGTCATTTCTTATTGCGGACTGTGACCGGCCTCCGAAGAGGACTCTCTACGGCGTGTCATGAAGGAGTCGGACAAAAAGCTTTCGTGTGCCATGGAATCATGCTCGGTACGTGGCCGGCTATAAAACAATCGGCCCCCTTGACATATTCCAATAATATGTATGTATTGACGATTCTACTGCACACAGGGAGACTCCTCGTTTTTTAAATGCATTTTGACCCAGTATCCAATTTGATGAGTTTGAGGTTGATCGACTAAACGACAGGCAGTACATTGCATTTCTAATATATCCTAATTTATTTAATTTTCCATCCTCCATCATACTAAATACAATGAACCTAACTACTATATTACCAGTCTCATAGTCGATTGACCTCAGGTCATAAAAAAGGATACAAAAAAATCAAAATATGATAAAAAAGATGTGAATTTTATTTTAAAAAATTGAAGAGTCACGTCTATACATAATACTTGCGCAACTTGAAAATATGTCAAGTGTATGATTGCTCCTATCCGCTCATATTCATCATCTTATACATTCCTTCTTTCACCACTGCCGTATCTCGATACGGACCTTCCAATCCAATACTTGCCAACATATTTAGTTAATAGCAATAAGCGAACTTGTAATTACATACCTCCGTTCGAATAGTCATCCTCTTTATGACGTTATCAATGAATCAATAATATAACTTCCACATACGTCAATAAGTCCATTAGCGACTCTGAAAGTCCTAGATGTAAAACGCAACACACGATAATAATTCTCTCATCATTCTCTTGCTCGCTTTACGAAGAATTACATTGAATTATATGATACCAAGTCCTTAGTGATCCCAAATTAGAATACAATATAATCTAGAGGAAGTTTATCACCTCATGTTTCCAAACTCGGGATACTTCTTCGACTTATATATATTTATATCAATCCCCAGGTTTGGATAGGGCAATATTTAACAATGATTTAGTTCTCGCCTTAGACACTGAGAGCATAATGGCCCAACTTCTAATTACACTTGCAATATTCATCGTAGTTAATTAGAGCAATATTGACCCAACTTATAGTATAACTTGCAATATTTCTCTCATCCTCTTCTCATAGTCGGACATATATTGGGCAACAAGATAGTCAGCATAGTCCCCGCGTAAACTTCTTCCTTGAATGCACTGATGAACATCGAAGATTTAGATGGTATACTAAACGATTCTTTATGCGACTTCTAATATTTATAAACAAACTCGGTTGCCAATTACATGATTGCACATATTGACCTTCGTCTTGAGGTAATCTCAGCAATTGATCTCTCCACAATAATGATAGATAGTTGATAATAAATCCTTGTTATCACCCGTGAGACAATAAGTGCATTCGTATGAATATTCTCTTCCCTCGCGATATACTTTACTGTGAAAGTCATAAATTCCGAAAGCTCATTATTCTGAATGCCCCAAAGAGACATTTAATGGCTCATTTCATTAAACATATTTTGCTTAGGGCTCAAGAGTAAAAATAGACTTTTACCTGCTGACTTGGGAGTAAACTGATTAGCAATATTAAGGGCAAGAGATATATGAATTCCTCGAACAGAAAGAAATGACTTTATGATAATCCAGAATACGTGGGAAGAATTCTAATAACAATGGGTTTCACTCCCTTCAATAACCTCTAATTTTCTCAAGCGGAGTAAACTCTAGATTCATTGTATTCGTTCCTTCATGATTAGTGGTTCAGTGGCTCACGATCATATCATTGTTATATCAATTCAAAACTACTGTAATGTTATCATATTCTTCCATATTAACAAAGCGTTTTTACTTGCAAGTCCCTAGTATTGACAGAGTGAATTGGCGAGTATCACAAAGGTCCACAATCTTCTATTTGAGCATAAGAAATCCCGCTCATAACAACGTACAAAGCATACTAATTTTATCATGTGGAAACTTTTTAATCTGTATCCAATATTGGGGTATATAACATTGGGCTTCGTCCCCTCGGTCTTACAAACATGTATAGTACGAAGAGAGGATACCGTAATTGTGACAAAATCACATAACCATTTTCTTCAACGGTTCCTCGAATGAAAACAATTACTCGTTCTCTTCTCGTCAATAGATGGTTCTGCATATACAATCACTTTCATGAGATTAACTTTCACAATATCTTAGTTATTCTCTCCGAACCTGACTAAGGTCAGTATATCCAAATTCGACCATTTGTAGTTTCCTAATAACATAATTACTATTCAATGTCTCTTGTCATTTTGTCCAACTAATTCACTTATGGTTTTTTTGGATGCTACTAACTATAAATCCAGTGGATCCCTAGGGGTTGGTGGCGAGATAAACGGTATTTTACTCAGATATTCATTCAAAATTTCAAAAGCCGATCAATAGAGGTCATTCCATTCCAAAACATTTATATTGTGCAATGCATGAAAGAGTGACAATTTTTTTTGAATTCGCAAAGATTAATTTATATTCCTCTTTTTGATATCATAAGACCAAGAACATTCCTCCCCTTTCACACACACACACAAGTCTAGGATGGTTGAACTTCATTCGATACTTTCTCAGGCTACTAAAACATTCATTCATATATTTAACATGATTTCCTCCTTGTCGACTCTTTATCCGTATGTTCTCGATGTAGACTTCCAAACATTCCTCGATCGTATCCTTAAATATTGAATTCATCTATCGTTGATATGTCGCTCCCTCATTCTTCAAACAAAAAGGCATAATTAAGAAACTCAAAACCGCATGCTGAATCTATCATCATGCCAGTGGCCGGTAGAGGATATGGATACTCTGTGCATGCTATTCGGATAAGTGATATCAGTGCAAACTCTCTAGCTATTGTTCGACTTTGAGACCACCAATGGATTCGCGACCCAATCTGCGTATTTCACATGCTCGATGAGTCATGCATGTAACAAAATTTCTACATCTTCATCAATTGTTTTTTACTTTTCATGGGAGAACTTCAACTTCTTTTAATGAATTCTTTTTCAAACTTTGATGACATCTCATTTTCAAATTGCCTTAATACCCAAAAATTCCCTCTTCATATCGTGTTCCTTATATTTCCGAGAAAAGACTGCATCATTCGAATCAACTCCTGTTTTCTAATAAGAATCCCACCATACAATCACATTTCTTCGTACTAGAGCTCTCCATAACGATTCTGCACATGATACTATAACAAGAATGTGCTAACTCTTGGTTACCTTTCATCTTTCTGATACCACAAGGGGTAGTAAATTTCATCATCAAATAGGGCATGGAGACAATCGCCCGAAACAAGAAAAAAGAACTCCTCCCAAGAATATCATTATAAGGAATGATAGGAAGATCCACCACTACGAGTACGATCTCCCAAAGTGATTGGGATAAAAACAGATCTTTCACGAATAACAACACTATTGGGATAAAAATAGCTCAATGCAAAGACATATGCTCAAAAGTATATATGGTAAAGATATTTATCAACTCAATAATTTAAGAGGTGAATCAAGAATGCGGGTTCCATAAAAATATATTTTCAGACGAATACTATTCCGAATTGTTAAGAAAATCAATTAGATGTCCCTTCACGATATGCTCTGTGTTATCAATAATTTTATCATCGAGTAGAGAGTTAATTCCAATTACTCTGGTTTAATAATCCTCAACCAAAATTCCGAGGGTTGTGAAAGTCATCAAGTGTTTTTGTTGTATCCGTTATTATGTTAGCTATATGATATCTTATTAATGCACACCCGCCTGATCCAAATATGGAACATTGATCGATGAAGAGCTTTACAATTTCTCAAACAACATATAATCATCAACGAATACCAGGGTGACTAACTCTTGGTTACCTTTCATCTTTCTGATACCACAAGGGGTAGTAAATTTCATCATCAAATAGGGCATGGAGACAATCGCCCGGAACAAGAAAAAAGAACTCCTCCCAAGAATATCATTATAAGGAATGATAGGAAGATCCACCACTACGAGTACGATCTCCCAAAGTGATTGGGATAAAAACAGATCTTTCACGAATAACAACACTATTGGGATAAAAATAGCTCAATGCAAAGACATATGCTCAAAAGTATATATGGTAAAGATATTTATCAACTCAATAATTTCATAGGTGAATCAAGAATGCGGGTTCCATAAAAATATATTTTCAGACGAATACTATTCCGAATTGTTAAGAAAATCAATTAGATGTCCCTTCACGATATGCTCTGTGTTATCAATAATTTTATAATCGAGTAGAGAGTTAATTCCAATTACTCTGGTTTAATAATCCTCAACCAAAATTCCGAGGGTTGTGAAAGTCATCAAGTGTTTTTGTTGTATCCGTTATTATGTTAGCTATATGATATCTTATTAATGCACACCCGCCTGATCCAAATATGGAACATTGATCGATGAAGAGCTTTACAATTTCTCAAACAACATATAATCATCAACGAATACCAGGGTGATTCGACCACTTCACGAAATACTCGAATGTCCTTGAATGATGAGTAAGTGAACTAGTAGTTCATATAACCATTAATGAAATATTGATTACTGAATACGAATGTCGAGACACAAAACTCCACTCTAGAATTTCATGTTATGATTCCACTGTATCTTCACACGTTCCACGGTTATTCGATAATAACTAACTTGTCGTTTTTGAAAATTTCTCTACTATTCACGTTTGTGGTTTCTCCTTTTACCACGATAATTACTTCCTCGGCCTGTACTGTTTTCTCTCCCATTATAGCCTCCTATATCGCTACAATAGTTTCTTGACATCGTATGCATCCAAAAGACGTGTTCTTCCATTTCTCAATTTGAATATTTAGATTTTCTTTTATACATTCTAGGACATGCATTGAATCTGCACCATTAAATGATTCATCAAGTTGCATTAACCTCGTTAGCCTCTAAGTCTTAAACCATAAATCATCGAAATCATTGATTCAATGTTGAACCATATGCAAAAGCAATATAATTTATGGGAATCGTAAATCCCACAAGTAGGGTCCATAGCGAAGACAAATATCCCCCGATCTCATTTTCTTCTAATCGATAACTAGAAAAATATGATCATAACTGAAAACCGTAAAACCCCACATCATAGTCTTCGATAACGATTTATTTAGTTCTATCAACATTCTCTAATATGAATATTTCCTTATCTTATTTTCTTCTAATCGATAACTAGAAAAATCTGATCATATCTAAAAACCGAAAAACCACACATCATAGTCTTCGATAATGATTTATTTCGTTCTATATACATTCTCTAATACTGAAAAAACTGAGTATATAGAAAGACAAGCCCTTCCAAATTCTCTTAATAATTCCAATTCAAAGAATTCGAAACATGATGTTCAACCAAAATAAGGTGTAACAATTCTACTACCTCACGAACAATGATCCGATAAATCTTCCGGCACTCTTCCTCAAAGCGGATCACAAAACTCAATAACCTTTCTGATGAATCATACCGCAATACGGTCAAAGATATTATTGACTTAACATGTGAAATAGAATTGACTTCACATGCCGAATAGAATTGATCCATGAAATCCTAATACAAAACAATAGGAAACCTCCGCAACCGATTGAACCATCGAAAAGCATACTCTTTTAAAGAAGTGGAAAAAATAAAGCATATAGCATCATCACTGAAATTCATCAAACTACCATAGATCTCCAATTCGATGTATGAGCATGGGGATCAGTCGATCCTCGATACTGAGCAAGATCCTTCATCATCTCAATGTACTCTGATCTTATACCATTAATAATTGCCATAGAAAATGAGGATATGACACTCGAAGCGTTCCATGCACTTTGCAAAACATCTAACTACGGCAAAGTGTTTCGTCTTCCGTTATAGGGCTCAATTTCTCTCTCTTGCATAACATAATCATCCTCATAAGCGGAGGTGTTATGAGAATACCGAGTATGTTCATTATACACTCGTCTTCTTTCATAACCAAGGCACATATTGGCCTCCAACTGAGTCATCCGAGCATCATTTTGCTCAATCCTATTGCTCATCTCCTAGAAATTCGACTCGATTAAGTTCATGATCCTCTTTTTAGTAAAACTTTGTTCTTCCCCTAATGTAACACATGGTACTCGAGGGTTCAAACAGGATCTATGTCCTCGGCAGCAACTTCATCATCAATAGGCTCCAAAACAACATTACTTCTCCAAAACATCCTTCCGACTTCCACATCATCTAACTGAGCGAGTAAAGTATGTCTCCGCTCCTCTAAGATTTCATCATCATGATTATGATCGGCAGATGGAGCACGTGGTGGTGGAAGATGAATATTCCTTCGGGTGACTACTCGTCTCGCTCTTAAGAATTCAAAACATCTTGACAAACACCTAGGAGGTAGAGGGTAAACAATAGGTGCCTTTCCGCTCCGGGAAGGCTGAGTAATATTTTTTGGGACCGGGGGCTTCCTCCGGGAGCAATGACTGAGTCTCGAGTAATATCTTGTCCTCGTTTCTAATCACCTGAGGGTTCGGCTACACCTCAAACTCTTCATCAACATCGTTCTCATCATCAGAATTCCGGATTACCATGATAGCAATAAGTATCCTAACTCAACAAAAAAGCTCTCAATGGACTAAGTCTCAGTCCCCACGGATGACGCCAAACTGATCTTGTCTTAAAATATTTGTGGTGTTTTAATAATGAGTATTTTTTTTGTTAAGACATGAGAAATTACGAGGTTGGGCCCACAATGTGTGGGCTTACGTCTTTGGGAGAGCGAAGCTTTACTTGAGTGTTTCACTATGATAAAAAGTTCACAAATACAAAATATATAGTCTCTACGATCAAAATAAGTGATGTAGTCTCAATGAAGGCGAAAAATGAGTTCGACAATGAAAACCTGGTCGAAAACGCATAAAATACTATTCACTCGAAAATTAATCTCGGATTTGGCGTTTTAAGTGCAAATTACCCACATATTTTTTCCTTAGCCAATTTTCTGATAGATTTCTTATCCGCGATACTATTAACCTTCAAATTCATCGCGAATTTGGCCTCCGTAGTGCAAATTCACCATGGATATCAACATTTAGACAGATTTCTGATCATTTTTACTCCGCAATACTATCTACCTTCAAATTCACCGGAGATTTGACCTCCAAGAGCAAATTCACCTCGTATATTGGATCATAATACGATTCCCCACGATTTTTGGATTCAAAACCTATTCACAAGCCAAAATCACCGTGGAAATGGGTATAAGAGCAATTCACTGCGAATTTTGGTCCTCATACACAATTCACCAATCAAAATAAGTGATGTGGTGTCAATCCGGATCGAGAAATGAGTTCGATAACAAAAACCGGGATGAAAATGAAGAGTTATTGTTCACTGGAAAATTCACAACGGATTTGGCATTTCTAGTGTAAATTCCTTGTGAAAATTCGCCTTAGCCAATTTTATGACCGATTTTTTATCCGCAATACTATTCACCTTCAAATTTACCGTGGATTTCTTCTCAAGCACAATTTAGCGCGGAAATTCATCCCAAGGCACAATTCACCGCGGATTTTGGGACTTAGGCAATTTTTTCAACCTCCAACTCAGAGTTTCAACTTCGTCTCAGATTTCGAACCCTTATCAAGTAACTAGGGACTTGTTTTTATAGAGAATTTAGGCACATTAACTCATCCATGGGTCAAAAGCCCTATCTTATCCAATCCTGCTCGATTTGGCCCATTATGTCCGATAACACCCGATTTCAATCGGATATCTCTCGTAATGTCCCCGATTATTCGGGATGCCTCTCGATCGACCTATGACCTGCGAAAAGAAGAAAAATACACTCGGCATGAATCTATCTCAACAATACTCACCAAATATCCAAACTATCATCGACTATTTGTCGTAACGTCTTCCGACGCCAAATTACGAAAATACCCCTAGCATCATTCCGACACGGAATTTTCCAAAAATACTCGTGACTCCACCAGAAACCTTCCATATACCCCGGGATGTCCAAAATGACAAAGATACCTCAAAAGTGCCGAAAATACCTTAGTGGGCATACCGATCGGACCAAGGGTGTCCAAATTACGAAAATACCCCCGACGTCATTCTGACTCGAAATCATCTCAGAATACCGAAAAATAGCATAATCAGCGTACCGATCGAACGCGAGGTGTCGAAATTACAAAAAGACCTACGATGTCGTTACGACTCGAAATCATCTCAGAATAACGATCCGACCCAAGGGCGTCCAAATTACGAAAATACCCACGACGCGTTTCATTTTGGAATATTCAGAATATATTAGAAAACGTGGCATAAGGTTTCCTGGTTATCTAAATTACACAAATACCCCTAGGCATTATCAACGAGGATAGAAGGGATGACTGATGTGTTATGTTGATCTTTTGTATTATGGTTATTAAATGATAAATAGAGTGTGTGAAATTTCATTTAATAGATTATGACGGCTTTATAGATTTTGTAGGTAATGAAACCAGGATGTTAGATGGCACGAGAAGAGGTCGTCGGTAGTTCACCGTTATAGTCCGATCCTTTTGAACTGTTTAGATTTCGTATTGTCAAACCTTGACTTATTCCGCTTTTATTTTTGAATTATGTTTTAAATCATAATCGCAAACCACAATAATTTCAATAATTTCCTCTATTCAACTAGGCCGAATATAGGGGTGTTACAAGGAGAGTATCGATTCAATTGTTCAATCATGGCTTTTGAACACACTAATCAACGATATTTGTTGGGCGTTTATTTATGCACCTTATGTAAGACGTGTATGACTTGATTTTGAAGAACGCTTCGGTGAATCTAATTGAGTTCTATTATACCATGGAAATTCAAATGTGGCTGATTATTTTACCAAGTTATCTGAACTTTAGGAAAACAAAAACAAAGCTTTACCAATACCTAAATGTACTTACGGTGCGATAATTGTGTACTTGTCGCTTTATGACTATGCTATTCACTTATTAGACAAACTCAAGGTTTCTGCAATTTCTTATGGGTCTCAAAGAGGAATTTTCTACCACAAAAAGTCAAATACTAATGATAGATCATTTTCCTTCTTTGAACATGGTGTACGCAGTGGTGGTTCAACCTGAGCTTGAAAGAATAACAATGGGAATAAACCAACATGTGCACGAAACTGACATCGCCTCACTAGCTCGATGATCAACTAAGATGACTCTATTCAACAAGTGCCTTCATATTCACTATTGGAGAAAATTATGAAATCGAGAAGGGAGACATATTTTGTACACATGCTGTAAGGACCCCTCGGGGTGCGAGAGAGAGGGCACCTTAGGCGAATCCCTACATCGGCTATAGACGGGGAACGATCTTATGTTAAGTATAATGATTCGTCTTCCATTGCACGAGACATTTTCCCTAGCAAAGTGGCAAGCAGAATGTTAGAAATGGAAAGTTAAGTGTGCTCACCCTGGAGCAATTCAGCCTGCTCTAGGGAATGGAAAGTTAAGCGTGCTCACCCTGGAGGGAAAAGGTAAAACCGTGAGGACCAGGTGGGTGTCATTAGGGTTAGCCTAGTCCAAAGCGTGTTCACCCTGGAGAAATGGAAAGTTAAGCGTGCTCACCCTGGAGGGAAAAAGTAAAACCATGAGGACCAGGTGGGTGTCATTAGGGTCAGCCTAGTCCAAAGCGGACAATATCGTGCAATCAGAAAGGCGAGTCGTTACATTGATGTAATGACCAGAAAATTTAGAGAAATTACAAGGTTAAGAGTTTAATATAATAGCGACGAGTTTCGAGGAAAAAACTCATTATAAGGTGGGTGGATTGTCATAACCCGAAATTTTAGTAGAATTGTATAACTTATAAATATTATTGAGTATATAATATGAAGATACTAAAATTGAATATATTAGATATATATTTCTTTAGTTTCAATGTAATAGAAATGTGTAATTATATTAATAAATGGATGATATAAATATATGTTGTGAATAATAATAGTAATATAGTTAGGATCCATAATATTAATTTACAAGATATTATATCAGAATAAAATAGTAGCTATTAAAATATTTGAGTATGTTTATGATATATATTATGATGTTAGACAATTAGAATATAAAATAAATAATATTACTTAATGTATGTGGTGGATGCGACAACATATAGATTATGAATAAAATTGGTATATAGAAAGTTCAGTATGATGTTTCGTATTAAACGTGCTTCACGATTAAGATTACTCTATATCGATCGATGTAAAATTGTAATAGATAAATAGAAGAGAACATAATTGATGAGAACTTTAGGATCGGGTACCTTGTGATGGGTAAGGCCCAGCAACCGTTGGGCCGATTCAAATAGTGAAAACGAATTCCTACAGCCCATTTACACACTTAAGGAAGAGCGGCCCGATGTTCAACGAGAGGACCGAAGATAACCTTAACGAAATTAAGCGTTTTCTGCCAGTTGGCTCCTGGGTTCGGTCCGAACGGTTACAGAACGGTTACAAACTCACGTTTTCCACGCTTCGGGCCTTCCCACGTTTACCACGCTTCGGGCCCGATCACGCAGACCACGCCTCGGTCCCAACCTCGTTTTACATCCCGCGATAACAACCTCTAACAAACCTGTCAGAGGCGGTTACAGAGCGTGATTTACACACGCTATAAACTCTATAAATACAGAGAAAGACGACGGAAATAGGACGACCCTTTGGACACGTAAGAACATGCCATTACCCTGCTGGAGTTCTTACTGCTTTCTTTTCCTTGTCATTTTCATTAAGCCTCTGTTGTATTCCTTACGGATTATTTGATTAAGTGAACAGGCTAAGAGTATAATCTACTCTTAGTCAAGTAGTTTTCACCCCAATTCCTGGGGTTTCCACTATACAACGCTGTGCCATCGTTTATTTCTAGCTTTTAATCGTTTCCCGCAACAGAAACAAATCAGAACCGAGTTCGTTTGTTAAACGACCCGGACGACTATTGGTACCCCCTAAAAAGGAACCATAACAATAATATTTGATTTTATCAAGTTTTTATACAATTAGTTAGACATTATAATATGAGTAATGGGTTGTACGTAAAAGGCTTATTACATGTTAGACCCATACTAGGAAAATCGTTCAGCATTTCTCATCAGTAGCCCATCCTCAGATCAATGGACTTACGGAAGGGTTATCCTGAAGGGATTGAAAACCAAGTTAGAAGACTTTGGGGGTAAATGGCCCGAACACATCTATGAGGTCCTGTGGGCATACCGAACCACACCTCTCTCAACAACCCAGGAATCACCTTTCTCATTGGTGTATGGGACCGAAGCTGTTAGCCCGGTGGAGGTGGTCATCCGATCACCTAGGATATCTCAATACGATGAGCATATGAATGGTGAAAGGAGGTTATTGGACCTCGAGATGATCGAGAAAAGAGAGATGCAATCTATGCACGGATGCGTGCTTATCAGCGAACTATGTAACGGGCCCATAACAAACGAGTCCTGTCAAGGGAATTCTTTGAAGGCGATCTCGTCCTCAGAAGCATTAAGGTGCAGAGGAACGTTGGAAAGCTGGACAGAAATTGGGAGGGACCGTATCGAATATCGAAGAAATTGGAATCAGGTGCGTATAAACTTGAAACATTGGATGGTATAGAGGTCCCCCGAACTTGGAATGTCATGAATTTAAGGCGATATTTCTTATGAACTTTCGATTAATGTGTTTGACTCAATAAAAAATTCCAATAAACATAAGTACAAAACAAATAAGTACAAAATAAACTATTTCTAATAGAATGATGGACCGATCTTGGAGTTGATTGACTTAGGACGAATCTAGACTGGTGACCGAAGCTTCTTGTCCGCAAGGCTCCCAAGTTGTAGTGACCGCTCTGACGAGTCAGATGCTCCTGCACTTGCCTAGCCCCATGGATGAGTTGTGATTCTCCCAGAACTCATTACGAACTAAGCCATTCCCTTCAACGGCATTCAGTCTTTAGGGATGGCTTTTTGTAACTATGAAATCTACTACAAAGGGATGATAGTCAGCATATCGAAACATAAGATCGGTCCTAACATAAGAAGTATTATGAGCCAAGCTTAGCCAACAAAACCTAAGGGACTCTATTAGAATCAAGGTTCGGCCAAAGCTCACAAAAACTCATAGTTAACGCAGATTACGCCTATCCAATCGAGTAATGACTCCAAGGACGGAATAAGAGTGACCCATACACCATGTCAAACGACCAATCCAATCAGAGTTAATATGAATAAACTAAACATAACGTCTGGGACCGATGGTTAACACCCTATAAGAGTCCCCGATCTTATACTTAGTGATTAAAACAACTTCGTTAAAGTAAAACTTATTAGTTTATTTAGAAGTTAGTTATGTCACTTCGTTCGGGTGATTAAAATAATCAGAGTTGAAGAAAAAAGCTTTATACTGAATAAAGAGTAAGGCAGATACAAAGTAATGACTAGATCTAACTAATATGCCCTTCCTCTTTATCTTCCACTTCGTGCTCCTGGGGTTCGGTTCGGGCCGTGAGCCGCTTCAATTCTTCTTCTTGATCGGCCACCTTCTGGCTGACCGTTCTCTCCATCTCTTCAAAGAGATAAAAGAAAGGGTCTTCTTCCTGAACATGTTCTTCCAAGGTAGGAATAACCTGAAACTTGCCATCTCATTCAAGTGGCTCGATCATCTTCCATCGCTCGTCCGAAGAGGAAAGCCCGAACTGCTGAATAACTTGCTCTCGCATGTTATCCAAATACTTTGCAGTATAAGCCGCGTGTATGTTATCCGCTAAAGCGAAAAACAAAGTGGACTGAGCGAACCCCAGAACCGCTTCCCGGACCGAACCTTCGGTCGAAGTGCGGGCCCTTGTCAACTCCTCTTCCAAGGCCGTCTTGTCTTCTTGGGCCCGAAGGAGAAGCTCGTTCAGCTTGTTCCTCTTCTCCTGGGCCCGACCTTGGACTTCGTTGATTTCTTCTTCTTTGGCCCGCAGCTTGGCCTCCAGGTCGGCAATACGCCCCTGAGCTGTTTGTCCCGTCTGCTCCAGCTCAGAGACTTTATCAGCTAAGAGTGAGATCTCCGTCCCGGCTCTTAGCAACTCATTGTCAAGTCGGTCACGGTCCTCCGGTACGGTGACCAACTCAGTATGCTTTATTTCAACTTGCCTTTTTGCAAGGTCAAGTTGATCTTGGACTTGTTGGGATACAACGCTACCACCCTGGTTCTTCTCCACGGTGATAGCAGTTGTGAAAGCTTTCCTCAACATCTGCATAAGACAACGTATTCTTAAGAAAAAGTTCGGGCCTTCATGTCAAGTGAAAATTACCTTAGTGGTGAGGTCGAGGAAGCCTTCCATGATTTCTTCCCCAGTCACGTCTGCATGGACGTTCTCTGGGTTCTGCTCTCCATAAAGGCGGAAGTCCTTTAGGAAAGCAGTCCTCCATGAGGTTAGCTTCCTCCCCTTACTGAACCTATCCAGCAGGCCTAGAGCAACTCCCCAGTCGGAGTTAGTCTTCGGGCCCGATCCAGGCTCCTTCAAAACGATCCCCTTAGTGGAGACCGGAGCGCCGTCCCCCTTTCCGAGCCTTTATCACCTCCTCTACCACTCCAAATACCCGAAACGCAGACCCGTCCCCAGATGAAGGCTGCCGTGTGCAGCGAAGGGTCAGCGTGCCCGCGGCGGTTGTTTGGACCGGGGGGTTCCCGGACCCCGAAGGGACCAGCGTACCCCCCGTTGCTGATTCGCTCCCCTCAGCGCTGACCGAGGCTTCACGTTGTCCTTCAAAAGGACGGACCGAAGCAGCCGCCATGCGTTTGAAGCGGGAGCTTGGCATTGTCTCAGTCGAATCTGCAAAACAAATACATAAGGATCAGGAAAGATTAAAATATAAACACTACATCATACCCGATCCTTCTAATGGATCTGAACTAGAAAAACCCCTTCGGGGCTGGGGCTCCTGTCCTACCCGCAACACCAATTTCTATCAATCTTTTCTCCCGAAGCAGATCTATTCGCCTAAGGCGTGCTTCGGGAGGGGGGAACATCGCAAGCGTATTTGCGGTGTCCGTGCGGGAGGGGTTGAACCTACTTCGGTCCAACTGACCTATGCGTGGGTGGGTGAGGCGCGGCCATGCTTTCAACAGATCCTCTTTGGGGACTGTTATCCACACATAGCAGACCTCCCACGCATGGAGAGATTCTTCCTTATCTACAATTGCGCACTCTTTGGTGCGCACCACTATATAATATAACTTGCGGCAACCTAACAGGCCCTTCCCCTTTCGCGATCCTACCAAGAACAGGTTAAAGAAGTGTTCTAGGGTCGGGGCCCGATTCTTTTGGTAACAATAAAAAATGAACGCTATTATATACACATAACTGCCCGGGAACAACGCAAAAGTGGGGCAGTGAATCTCCTTAAGCACGGCCGCTACAAAGGGATGTAGCGGAAAACGAAGCGCGCACTTTAGAGAGACGTAACTGACCGGAATGGCCAATGCCGGCACATTCATTTCCGCCGGAAGGAAACAGGGAATATCTTCCCGTCCCTTTCAGATAGAGTAATGTGCCGGAATTGAAAACCTAGATCTAAACTCCTCAATGTCCAACTCAGACATAGAAGGGTAGCGCATTTTGTGAGGAGCCATGAGTGTATACCTTAGGAAAAACGGATTGAAAGAGGGTTGGACGTAAAATCGATTAAGGGCACAGAGAGCTTGCTGCAATTTCTCCTTCGCGATAATGACGGTGAGGAGAAACAGTGCCCAAAATCCCGATTTAAATATTAATCTCCCAGCCAATGGTGTGCCGCCACGTAATACTGCCCAAGACAACGACAGTACGGAGCGCACTCATCACGCCTCTTGAACTATCGAATGTGA
Organism: Utricularia reniformis; assembly: GCA_009725065.1. Lineage (NCBI taxonomy): Eukaryota > Viridiplantae > Streptophyta > Magnoliopsida > Lamiales > Lentibulariaceae > Utricularia > Utricularia reniformis. The sequence goes on along the minus strand of RWGZ01000255.1, from coordinate 98,096 downwards.
AGAGGCGCATGTCGAGATATTAATATTTAAAGAATAACAAAGATAAAAATATAACTTAAATATACGTTATTAAGTTTCAAATGTAATTGGCTCATATACTAAGGGAAAGATCGGTCCCCTGGACACTCACTGTCTACATGTACGGTCCATTGTTCTCATGAATGTGCAAACATCATGTGATCGGTCTTGTATCACCTCTGCAATTGGCAATCAAGCCCGAGGGGCTAGTGATGAGAACTTTAGGATCGGGTACCTTGTGATGGATAAGGTCCAGCAACCGTTGGGCCGATTCAAATAGTGAAAACGAATTCCTACAGACCATTTACACACTTAAGGAAGAGCGGCCCGATGTTCAACGAGAGGACCGAAGATAACCTTAACGAAATAAAGCGTTTTCTGCCAGTTGGCTCCTGGGTTCGGTCCGAACGGTTACAGAACGGTTACAAACTCACGTTTTCCACGCTTCGGGCCTTCCCACGTTTACCACGCTTCGGGCCCGATCACGTAGACCACGCCTCGGTCCCAACCTCGTTTTACATCCCGCGATAGCAACCTCTAACAAACCTGTCAGAGGTGGTTATAGAGCGTGATTTACACATGCTATAAACTATATAAATACAGGGCAAGACGACGGAAATAGAAGGACCCTTTGGACGCGTAAGAACAGACCGTTACCCTGCCGGAGTTCTTACTGCTTTCTTTTCCTTGTCATTTTCATTAAGCCTCTCTTGTATTCCTTACGGATTATTTGATTAAGTGAACAGGCTAAGAGTATAATCTACTCTTAGTCAAGTGGTTTTCACCCCGATTCCTGGGGTTTCCACTATACATCGTTGTGCAATCGTTTATTTCTAGCTTTTAATCGTTTCCCGCCACAAAAACAAATCATAACCGAGTTTCGTTTGTTAAACGAACCGGACGACTGTTGGTACCCCCTAAAAAGGGACCATAACAAGTATACTACCAGGTTCAGTAATAAGAAGGTAAAATTCGCACTCATAATCTTAGAAGTATATATGAAGTTTCTGAGATTATAGTATTCATTCATAATATTTATTTATTTAATATATGCTTATTCACTCATGTTTGGTTGGTTCTAATTAAAATGAGAGGATTTTTATTTACAAAATCGGATACTACTATTGTGCGTTTATTGCAACAATATTCTCAAGGCAATTTATGATTTGTGTACTCGAATACTTCGACTACACAAATCAGGGGACTTCTGATATAGCCATGAGAATTTATTATTTGAGAATGTATCTATTTCTATATAGTCGTTATTGAAGAAGATGATGGTATTCAAAAGATCGAGATATTTGATGGTTGACTTCGTTATAGCTTTTGTGTATTCGACCGGGTTACTTATTTAATGAATCTTTATATTTAATTTAGATATTAATGGATCATTATTTATTGGACTTCATTATTGATGGGCCGAGAGAGTTATAATTGGGTTGGACTAATCATCTATATAAACATGGCTAAAGAAAGAAAAANACCGAAGATAACCTTAACGAAATAAAGCGTTTTCTGCCAGTTGGCTCCTGGGTTCGGTCCGAACGGTTACAGAACGGTTACAAACTCACGTTTTCCACGCTTCGGGCCTTCCCACGTTTACCACGCTTCGGGCCCGATCACGCAGACCACGCCTCGGTCCCAATCTCGTTTTACATCCCGCGATAACAACCTCTAACAAACCTGTCAGAGGCGGTTACAGAGCGTGATTTACACACGCTATAAACTCTATAAATACAGGGCAAGACGACGGAAATTGGAATACCCTTTGGACGCGTAAGAACAGACCGTTACCCTGCCGGAGTTCTTACTGCTTTCTTTTCCTTGTCATTTTCATTAAGCCTCTCTTGTATTCCTTACGGATTATTTGATTAAGTGAACAGGCTAAGAGTATAATCTACTCTTAGTCAAGTGGTTTTCACCCCAATTCCTGGGGTTTCCACTATACATCGCTGTGCCATCGTTTATTTCTAGCTTTTAATCGTTTCCAGCAACAAAAACAAATCAGAATCGAGTTCGTTTGTTAAACGACCCGGACAACTGTTGGTACCCCCTAAAAAGGAACCATAACAATAATATTTGATTTTATCAAGTTTTTATACAATTAGTTAGACATTATAATATGAGTAATGGGTTGTACGTAAAAGGCTTATTGCATGTTAGACCCATACTAGGAAAATTAAGGGAAGAAAGGGTTTGTCTCCCTGGTCGTGAAATGCCTTAGACGCAGCCGCATGTTCTAAGCCAAATAGATAGTCTCTCGTGGCACTTGCTCCCCAAACAAATTCTTGAGCAAATTCTTCAAAGCCCACACAAAATCCGCACATAGTTTATCTTCCTCAATGAAGCCATAATACTCGTAAGGGGCATTACAAGGAAGCATCGTTTGTCTTGCCCTCAACAAAATTGCAGTATTCGGAAGGAAGACATTAAGGTCTAAACACGGGTAGATTCTTTCGCCACTTATTTTCCTTATGATTCTTCGGTTAGGAAGTGAATTAAAGGAGGCTACTTATTGAAATTGTGCTAATTCGAGTTTAGCTTCTGGATAAAAATAGAGGCATGGTTTGTAATTTACAGGGGGCAATGGAAATGTGCAATTTACATGTTCCCAGACTGCTTTGCCCCAATATGCGCTGAGAAAATGGAAAAAGTTGAGTTCATGGTTTAAAAGGGAGCCATGGACAGCCGGACATATGGAGGTAAATACTTGGTATTAACCAATTGGCATGATCCTAGTTAATCTGGGGAGTTAAGGCTAGTTAACGCGTGGTTTTCTATAGCAAATTGATTTATGCCACACTTCAAAGTCACAACTGTATGTCAGGTGCTAATTCACGAGTAGAGAAATGGTGCTAAATTAGGATTGATGGATAGAGCGGTGGACAAAGCACAAATTAAGGTACGTGGGATGATCAATATAATAATGCAAGGCTCATGCTATTTTATTGTTTTTACGATTAAATGTTTAAATTAAAATGTTTTGAGATACGTTGTCCCTGCAAGTGCAAGCGCCCATCAGGAGAGGGTGTCCTTATATTACTATTATGAAATGTTATGAAAGAATAAGATTCGGGGTGAGGAAGGATGGACCGTCCGACCGAACCCGGCATCGTGCCTCGCACACGATTTGCCAAAGGAAAGGCATGCCTGGTGAAGTGAATGAAATGGTACGTACGGAATAGGCAGAACGGATCCGAGTGAGAAAAGGGGTAGCGCCCGAGTACTCGTTCGGGGATGGGACGCATATCGTCGAGTCGACCAATAGCTAACGGTCGGTTTTAGTCAGACATGTCACTGGGCATGTAAAATAGAGCCGGCAAGATATGTAAAAGACACATGAGAAAAGGATAAGTAATGTTTAAAATAAAGTTTCAAGTTAGGTTTCAAGTAAGTTTTGCGAGGTTTTAAAATAAAAATTCGAAAAAGTTCCGAGAGGGATAAGTTTTTAAGTGAGTACAAAAGAGGTTTTCAAACGTGATTTAAATGAGCTTCAAAGATAAATGAGTTTTAAAGAGTTTCATAAGATATTTCAAAGAGCTTTAAAAATAGTTAAATTTCAAGTATGACTTTTATAAAGATGTTTTACAATGAGTGTTTAAAGAAGTTTTCAAAATAAGAAGAGTTTTCAAAAGAAAAGATGTTTTCGAAATAAAGATAAGTTTTTAAAGAGTTTTAACCGAAGTTTTTATTATTCGATTATGACCGCTCTACAGTTTTAGGAAAGGAAGAGATTAAGGAAATCGAGGAATGAGTTAGTCGTCGGTTGATACCGAGAGTGATTATGAAGTCGGGAGAAAAGTGAACTTGTTAATATGTTACTGAGAAGAAGATTTGAAATGAATGAGATAAAGTTGTAGAAGTTTATTTATGAGTTTTATTTTGATGTTGTAAGTTTTATTGATATTGTAATATGATAAACGTCTTGTATTCCAAAGAAGAATGGAGCACGGCATGTCGCGCACAGGAAAAATCTAGGTCCAATTTTGGGGCGTGACACATGCAAACACAATGGTCATACAAAAGATGGGTGTTTCCTCATCACATGAGTTTCAGATTGGTATAAAGTAATTTGAAATGCACAAGAAAACGGAATCCCAAAAGAATACGCACATCTAGCTTCGGCCATTGTCATGCAAATCATCATCTACTCAAAATTTGAGTACACCAAAACTTAGTAAAAAATTGATTCATCTAGATTAGTACACTCCCACTCTCTAACAAAATAGTTCCCGACTATTGTCTTACAATTGATTCACCCTTAGTAAAAAATCAGGCCATTGTTCCCAATCACACTTCTCCAAGTGCGGTCGTTGCTTCTCAAGGAATTGAGTGCACCTATAAAGACCCTCCCTAGCTCGATGATTATGTCACTATGGCCTAAACTGCTCCTCCGTCCACTAATCATGTTTGTTCATATCCCAAATGCTTCCATTTATTTTCTTCCCCTAAATTCTCACTACATCACCTTATATTTCTTGCCAAGTCACCCAAATTCAAGAACATGAATCTTATTTGGAAGTCAGTCATTCAGGGGCACTAGGTTCGGGCAATGCATGACGAGCTAATCGTTCTTGAGCGCAACTACACCTAGAGATTAGTCTCAATGCCCCTAGTCACAATCCATTGGTTGCAGATTGGTGTTAAAGATCACACTCAACCCTATGGTTCGGTGGCTCGTTTGAAAGCATGTCTTATGGCAAAGGGCTTTCACCATATTGAAGGGGTATACTTAATAGAGAATTTCCCTCTGTTGCTAAAGCTACACTATTGGACTTCTACTTGCCTTAGAAGTGAACTAGAGATGGACTTCCACCATTTAGACATCAACAACGTTTTTCTCCATGGCTGTTTAGACGAAACTGTATACATGGACATGCCCGAAGGATACTTAGGACACAAACATGCGATGTTTGTCTTCCCCAGCACTCTCTATATGGCCTCAGCTGCTACTATTCGGTTTCACTCATTCCTGTCATGATCACTGTCTGTTTACATGGCACTTACGTCATGGTGCATTATTGGTCCTGGTCGTTCACATTGAAGATTTTCTATTGTGTGGATCATCGTTATCGTACATCCCTTTGGTGTAGCAAAATCTAGACATTCACTTCAGAATCAACGATCTTGGCTAGATAAAGGTTTTTCTCATACTAGATGTTGCACACTCTCCTAAAGACATCTTCTTCAATCAACGTAAATATATACTAGATATTATCAACGAGATCCTCTTCGAGGTCTATTCCTTTCCATGGAGATATACACACTCCCTTGCTTGATAACCCTGGCCCTTCCAGAGGTTTGGTCAGTCGTACTTCAACTTCAACATACTTGATCTCACACATGCAACACAAGTTCTAAGCCAAGACATGCAGGATCCACATAAATGTCACTAGGATGCAGTTGTGCACGTTATTCGGTATGTCAAGGGATGTCTCTCTCACGGACTATCCTATCGCTGTAAAGGTTCGGTTAGCATAAGTGATTTCTATAATGCATATTAGGCATCAAACAGAGACTCAACGCTATGTCACATGCTACTTGTCTTCTTTGGTGACAATTTCATATCATGGAAAACCAAGAATCATACCATTGTCTCTCGTTCGCCCACCGAAGCTGAATATCATAGCATGGCCTCCACAGTATGTGAACTCAAATGACTTTCATATCTTCTGCAGGTTCTTGAGGTCCATTCATCTTTACCAATTCCTCTACATTGCAACAACAAGTCAGTGCTCATTATCACTTCCAATCATGTTTTCCACAAGAGAAATAACACTTGCATATTGATTGTAATTTAGTTCGTAACAAATTCAAAGATGTTTTCTTGATCTACATTTTTTTGCAAGCAAAGATCAATTGGCTGTCATAGTCACTAAGCGAGTTGGAAACTCAACGTTTCATGGATTAGTGTCCAAGTTTGTGGGGAAGTGATAATTTACAGCTTAGAGAAAAAATTAATTGTGTGCTTAGCATACTCGAGTTGTATATATATACATGATTATATTATGTTATTATTCACTCAATAAGATTCTTATTTTTCATCTACTCTCAATTTTCCCAATCTCAGCAACCGACTCAATAACCGCTTTCTTCACAGAGTCTCCATATGTAAGGAAATAGGATTGCACTCCTGTATCAAAATACACATTCGTATCATATACAGAGCGTAGCGGCATATAAAATTTTTCCTATTCCTTAAAATTGGATCGATAAATCCATCAAGAATTAAATATCATACCTTTGATTCTCCGATAATCTTCGATGGTCACAAGTGGCGAGGTAAACTAAATAGTGATCTTCATAGTTCATCCCAAAAAGATTTTGAAAGGTGTGCCATAAGATTCCCCGGGTATCTAAATTACAAAAATATCCCGGCAATATCAATAGTGATCTTCATAGTTCATCGCAAAAAAATTCATCCCTTTTTAATTTGTCGCGAATTTAGGACATAGGCAGAAAATCATACCAACAACTTCATATTTTTTGTGGTGCCTTTGCCATATTGTGAAATCAAATTGAAATCAATTCAAGTGTCTTCAGTCTGAAGGCTCAACTCCGACTGAACCAATCAATTAGAAAACAACAATGTGCTCCAAAATTGTAATTTTATGAGCACATTGAACGCAAAGGCATAAAACCATAATCCAGTTGTAAAAGTATTTAAATCATTATTACTATAAGTGAAAAATATAAATGTCCGTTGAACTCTTTTCAAATTTATCTAAATCGTCATGATTGTTATATGAACTCTACAATCTCTTGTTCACATCCCTTTTTTCGTCTTAGTCATCCCTATATCTTCGCTTGGAATTTCGTTCTCTCTTTAAAATACTTCAAGGTAATATCTTAGTTTACGGTTACAACTGATCTTGTGTGTTTTTGTCCGTAGCTCAATTAATGGTTGCCTGCAAATCCTCTCGTCTATACGACCCACTTTTTTGAATATTAAGATTTCATCAATGAGGAAACTCTAACTTTGGAGTGCCTTGCACAACAGGAAACTAAGAATAATCTTTGTCATAGCAAGTGTCAGATGAGTTCTACTTGTTATAAAAAAAGAAAACCTAGAGTCGTGATATAGGATTTTCAAGAAACGGCCTATAACAGGGGGCAAGAACATAAATTTCCCCATAAAAACCAAGAATTTTTTTATTTTCCTCTTAGTAATATCGAATTCTCTTACGTTTCCAATAATGAAGAAAGTCTCCAATTTCTCGAAACCTTAATACTTGTATATGCTCAACATTTTGTCTCTCATAGAATCTCGCATAATATAACTCGATCAAACGTGATCTTGATTGCTCTAATATGGTAATTTTCGACAATCAAGATTATAAATAAGAAAATTTCTGCTATCCATGAAATAATTTTTTGAAAACTCCAATAACATAAGGCAAAATCCATGTCATCCATACCGCAATTTCCTGACTTATCTGATCATTAATAAGAACATCAATTCTGACACTGGTGTGTCTCAGAGAGGACAAATGTCTTTTCTACGTATCCAAAACAACTTCACTTTCATATGTTGCTTTGTAATCTTTCCTGAGAGTTTCCGGCTATCCATAAGATTCTATATTAATTAAATAACTCGTTGTAATGTGGTGATAATCGGAAGTCAAAAATTATGAAAATCATATAATCACTGGAGATTTAGAATCCCAAATTATTGTCTTCTGATGATGAAGAATACTATGATAATAAGACACCAGAGATAATACTAAAATGATGAGATTATTAGAATATAACAAGATCTTGATAGGAGAAATAATTGTAATACCATTATAATTATTGATATCATTGACTCCGTGAAAAAATACTAATAAAATCTTCATAATAGATCATCACAATTTACCAAATTAAGATGATAATACATACAAGTCCCCTAGTGAATTATTCTGATGATACTAGAGAGAATACCAAAATGAAGAGATCATAAGATCCACATCATCACAATACATAAAATAAAGAAATCCATCATCTTTGGATTACGTAATTTAAAATCCGAAATAAATAAGTTCGATTGATCTGCACTTTCACAACAAAGACCGTTCAAAACATTGAATAATCCGTCTTGATCAATATATATAAGTCTCACAACGATCCAATGATGAAATAATTATATCATATTAGAATTCAAAAATAACGGATTCTGAAAAATTGGAAGAAATCTTGTTTGTCCGTCGATAGTTTGAACATTAAAATGATTACAAAAAATGATCTCCACCGTTGGGTACACATAACTATGTGTCTTTAATAATATACGTAAATTCCAGAATAATCCAACGGTGAAATAGAGCACATTATATAGAATATCACAACTCAGTATCGCAGAAAACTCAGACTGAAACTTTAAAAGTTCATCATTAATTTAAAACCGAAACAACATTTAATATCGATCTCCACCGTCTAGAACATTTACAAGTAAAACTAGACTAATATATATTAATTTCAGAAACATCTAACTGTCCAATTATGCAAACTGAATAAAATATCCAAACTACGCATGACTAGAGGATTTGAAATTACAACCATATATTCGAATGGTAATCCGAAATATGAAATTACCATAAAAACTTATCTTCACCAATAAGAAGATAGAAAGATATGTATGAAACCATGCTAAAATATTTCAGAACGATCCTAAGGTACAACTATGAGATTCGAATCGAAAAACCAAATTCCATATACTTGAAAAATCAGAAACAATCACCTCTAGACCAACGTTAATTCCGACATCAAAACGACAATAAAAATCAATCTTCACTATTCAGAACTGAGACATATATTATGGTAACGGTATCCATAAATTTTAAAACAATCCAACGGTTCAACTGAGCCATATATGAGAAACAAAGTGACTTCAGGGGTATTTTGTATTTTGGACACCCCGGGGATATTGTGTTTTCGTAATTTATAGGCACTGGAGTCGCATATAAGAGTTTCTAATGATATTATCAATATTTTTGGAATATTCCTGGGAAAATTGAAGTTAGGGGCATTTTCATAATTAGAGCGCTTGGAAGTCATTACATAATATAGTGGGTGGTAGTTTGGATATATTTTGAATATTTCTGATATTAAATCATGTCGAGAGTATTTTGGAATCTTTTCGCAGGTCAAGGGTCAATAACGGAGTTGAAACCTCGAATAACTAGAAGAAACGAGGACAATGTATTACCGGGGACTCCATCAACACTTTTGGAAGAACCCCCGGTCCCGAAATCATTACTAAACCTTCTCGGAGTGGGAATTTATCTGGGAGGGCATCTATTAGCTAACTACTTCCTCAATGTTTATCAAAATGTTTTGATTTCGGAAGGGTAAGCCAAGTAATTGCATGAAGGAATGTCATCTCCCAACATCAGTACGTTCATGATCCGCTGATCATAATCATGAAGAAGAGAACCTGGAGGAGCATATACATTCTCTACACGCTCAATTAGAGGATGTGAAGACCCAAAGGAGGTTTCGAAAAGGTAATGTTGTCTTAGATCCTTTTAATGATGAAGTTGCTACAGAAGAAAGAGATCCTATGTGAAGCCTCCGAGCACCCTCTAATACATTGAGGGGAGAACAAACATTCACTTTGCAGAGGATTGAGAACTTGATCGAGTCAAAGTTCAGGGAAATGACTGACGAAATTGAGCATAATGATGCTCGAATGGACTAGTTGGAGGCCAATCTGGGCCTCGCTTATAAAAGAGGACGAGTGTATGGAGAGTATACCCGTGATACTCAGTACACCTCCATTATGAAGGTGATAATACTAGACAAGAGAGTGCGATTGAACACTTAAACATGATAGGAAATACATTGATGTCGATGGAAGTTTTGCAAAGTACATGGAATGCATCAAGCGTTTTATCACCATTTTTCATGCAAATTATTAATTCTACATGTTTCATATCTTCATCGCCTCTTTGAAGGACTCTACACTCTTATGGTTTAGTCGGTTAACCAAGTTTTGCATTGTTTCGTATCAAGAGTTCAAAGATTAATTCTATTTGACCTTTTATTGCAATAGAGAAGTCTATCACATCTTTAACCGCATTTCGGTATGATTCTTCAGATAGACTTTTGGGTTAGATAATCTGTCTTAAAGCAGAAGGGAGGAAACTTCTTCAAATTACATGGAATGCATGATTTGCAGTGCTACAGCTTATTTTTGGGGCGCATCCCCTTTGAAAAACAACATGCAAAAGCTTGCCTTTGTATGTACTCAGTTTGATCAGGATTAGAGAATATTTGAAAGCGCGGAATATATTGTTACCGAAGACTGTGATGCAGAATTTTTCAGTTTTCAGCTATAAGCATATTTATATGGTTATAAATTAGAATAAACTGATATCACAAAATATTATTCTTCTCTATGAAATTCTATCAAGAAATTATATTGAGTCATTTATATGTTTCAGACATTTTATCTATGGCTTTGGTAGTTTAAGTGTCGAGACTCAAAGTCTAGCGAAGGTTAAAGCGACTTGATGAATTATTTATCGATATGGATTTAATGCATTTAAATTGAAAATTGGAAAACACGCCTTTTGGAAACATACCATTGTTGTAAAAAATGAAGTTATTGTGGAAGAGAAAGCAGTCCAGAACAAAGAAGTAATTATAGTAATTAAAAGAGACACTACAAAAAGGGACATTAGAGAAACGGTCAAAGTGTTACATAAGTTAGCTATCACCAAATAACCGTGGAATGCATGAAGTTTCTCTAGAGTCAACATGAAATTCCGATGTAGACTCATGTTCTCTGATTATGGTCTTGTCTTCTCATCATTTGAAGTGTATATTTATGTGTCGACATTGTTATTCAGTAATCAAGGCATCTTTAATGGTTATACGAACTATCCGGGCCTTTTACACATCATTCAAACAGATTCGAGCATTTCGTGAAGTAGTCGGATCACCCTGGTTTCCATGTTGTTTGAGAAATTATGCATGTCTTTATCGATTAATGCTCCCTATTTAGATCATGTGGGTATGCTTTAATGAGGTACCATACAGTTAACTTAGTGGCGGTTACAACAAAAAAAATGAAGAGTTTCGCAACCCTCGGAATTATGTATGAGGATTTGGAGTTAAAAAGCATTATTAGACTAAGGTAATTGGATTTAACTCCATGCGATTTTTAGTTTCTTAATTATGCATTTTGTTTTGAAGAATGAGGGAACTACGTATGATCCTACGTGGATTCAATATTTAAGGATACGATCGAGAAATGTTTGGAAGTTTACAACAAGGAATGCAGATAAAGAGTCGACAATGAGGAAATCATGTTCAACATATGAACGAATGTTTCAGTATCCTAAGAAAGTATCGAATGATGTTCAACCCTCATAGATGTGCGTTTGTGAGAAAGAGGGTAATGTTCATGGTCTTATGGTATATGCAAGAAGAATAGAAATTAATCCTGTCCAATCGAGAAAAATATGTCACTCTTTTGTGCATCGTGCAATGTAAACGTTTTGGAATGGAATGACCAATGTCGAACGGCTTGTGAAAGTTTGATGGATTATTTGAGTAAAACGCCGTTTATGTCTCCACCTTCCCCTGGGATGCTGCTGGTTTTATAGTTTGTATTGTCCATAGAAGTTTTGCGAAAGCTAACTTGGTTAGACACAATGATAAGGAACATCGGCCATTAAATTATATTAGTAGGAAACTACCAAGGGTCGAATCCTGATACATTGAAATTAGTTCTATTGGGAGAGGATAACTAAGATCTTCTGAATGTTTGTCTTATGAAAATGATGGTATATGCAGAATTATTAACTGGCAAGGAGAGATCGATCAATTAGATTATTTCAAGGAAGGGTTATAGAAAATTCAGATATGATGTTGTAATATTACCGATAAATACTATGGACTTATGATTACAAACACCCAATCAATATGGAAGGACATAAGGCTGTTACGAGAGTTTTGAATTGATGTGAGAATATTATGATTGTGATCTGTTGAATCAGTAATAGTGAGGAAACAAATACAAGGAATCTAGAATTCATTCCACTTGGAAACTTATTGAAGGGAATGAAATCCATTGTTATCTGAATTCTTCCCACAAATTCTGGATTATTAGGAAGTCGTGCATTCCTATTTAAGGAATTCATTTATATCTTACACTTAATAGAGTCTAACTATCATGAATTGAAATAGTATCAACAATTTGCATATCAGAATTTGGGGGATCGGTATATTAATTCCCCTCACCATCAAGAAAATTGAGATGAGTAAACATGTTGGCAAGTTATACTTTTAATGGGAAATTTTTTATTGGATTACGGCTGTGGTAAGAAAATGAATGTATGAGATTGCGAATATGAGTGAAGAGGAGCTGCCATGGACTTGGCATATTTCCAATTTGTGCAAGTATTATGTATAAGCGTGACTCTTCGATCTTTTTTAAAAAATACCTTTCCTTTTTTTAAAATATTCTTAATTTTTGTATCCTTTCTAACGAGATGAGATCAATCGACTAGGGGACTGGTAAGATAGGAGTAAGGTTCTTTGCATTTTTGTATGATAGAGGATGGAAAGTAAATAATTTAGGATAGATTAGAAATGCAATGTACCGTCATCTTAGAGTCGATCCATCTCAAACTCGTTAGATCGGATACTGGGTCAAAATATTTTAAAAACCGAAGAGTCTCTAGCTGCAGCAGAATCGTCTATACATGTATACTGGTGGAGTATGTCAAGGTGCCCGATTGTTTGATAGCTGGCCACGTATCGAGCATGATTCCGTGGCACACAGAAGCCTTTTTGCTCGACACCTCCATGACACGCCGTTGAGGGTCGGGCGCTCGTCGAAGGCCAGTCCCAATCCGCATTGAGAAAGGACATTTGTCTCCTCTATTGTCCTAAAAGGACCATTTAGTACAGGGTACTCGATCTATCTAGGCGGAAGTGAAAAATTTACGTCAATCTAAGGATTGTACCCTAAACCTGACGCTATTTTCGTCCTCCTGTGCGAGGCACCCTAGTAGGAGTGAAATATTTACGCCAGTCTAAGGATTGTACCCTGAACTTGGCGCTACTTCTATTCGGGTAGTGAAGGTTTCCTACGTTTACTTACATTTGCGGAGGAGAACGGGAAAGGTCCAGATGAGATGGTATGTAGCGGTTCGTGATAGTATGTGAGGCAGAAAGACATCCGTCTCCTCCGTCTATCTAGGCGGGGGAGACGGATGATAGACGGAGGGAATTTTAGTCCAGGGACTTTTAGTTCGTGATAGATGTTCTTCTTACATTGTCCCTCCGTACACAAGGACTTTTAGTCGAGGGTACCGGATCTATATATGCGGGAGTAAAATATTCACGTCAGTCTAAGGATTGTACCCTGAACCTGATGCTACTTCCATCTAGACGGTGAAGGTCCCCTAGTGCGAGGCACCCGATCTACTAGGGTGGTAGTGAAATATTTACGTCATTCTAAGGATTGTACCGTGAACCTGATGCTACTTCTATTCGGGTAGTGATAGTTTCCTACGTTTACTTTCCTTTGCGGAGGATAACGTGAAAGGCATGCTCACTGGACTAAAATTCCGCAAATGCAAATGCCCGAGCACATTTGTCGGTCCATTCTAACTGACTTGCCTTTCTGAGTATTCTGAAGAAGGGTAGGTCTGATCGGTAGACTTAGAAATAAATCTGTTCAATACAGCTAATCGACGAGTCACCCTTTGAAACTCCCTTTTATTTCTCAGATGTTGCATGTGAATAATAGCATGAACCTTCTCTGTGTTGACTTCTATGCCTTTTACAGAAACATAATTTCCTTAAAATTTTCCACTTCGAATCCCGAAGCAGCACTTATTCTTGTTTAGTTTTAATTTGTATTTGCGGCATTCTTCAAAGCAACGAGACGAATACGAAATGTGATCTTCATCATTCATGGACTTGAAAATCATATCATCAACATACACTTCCATAATATGGCCTATCAAATCTCTAAAGATTCTATTCACTAGCCTCTAATATGGTGTTCTAGTGTTTTTCAAGCCGAATGGCATAACGCCATAGCAATACACTCCATCTTCGGTCAAAAAATCTGATTTCTTCTGATCTTCTTCAGCAATGAAGATGTGATGATACCCAGAATATGCACCCAAATTGCTCATCATAGTGCTCCCAAAAACAACATCCACCAAATGATCAATATGTGGCAACGGAAACAGTCAGATTCATAGCTCTTGTAGACATTTGTAAAATCGATGAACATTCTCCATTTCCCGCCATCCATAGAGACAACCACAGGGTTCGCCACCCATTTAGTATAGTTGACTTCTCTGATAAATACAACATGTAGCATTTTGTTCACCTCCGTTCTGATTACTTCGAGTTTTTCAGGAGAATAATGTCTCCTCTTTTGCCGAACAAGCTTAGCTTCGGGTGCAGTATTAATTCGATGCTCACTCACTGATCGGTCAATACCTAGAACATCATGCGGGGTCCAAGTGAATATATCCACGTGGCTCCTCAGTAATTGAATGAGTCGTTCCTCAATATGAGAGGCCAAATTAGCCCCGATGCGAGTAGTTTTGCTTGACTCATCTTTAACCAAGTTAATCATTTTGAACCCAATGGGTTCCATGACATGTTGGAGATGAGGTGGCTCTTCAAGAAGATCCACCCGAGATTTATTCACATGTGCTAAGTTCGACATGAGCTCATGTAACATTGTCTTGTTACAGTCTGATCCCCTTTTACAAATACCACTCTTTTAAAAGATGGGAATTTCATCATCATATGATAAGTTTAAGGTACCGACTCAAACTTGCTGAGCCCGGTCCTTCCTATAATAGCGTTATATGCCAAATCTACTTCAACCACAATAAATTCAATGATCTAAGTTTGATCCTTAAATTGGTCCCCAAAGTCACGGGGAATAGAAATTTTCCACACGGTATAACACTCCTTTAGTCAAATGCCCAAAGGGTGATATTGGCGATAGTGAGGTTGGGGTACCGAGCTACGAGTGTTTCTGCCACTTCGCGTCTTATCAGATTACATGAAGGTGTGGTGTCCACCAATATTCTATGGATTCGATGGCCTGAGATAATTCTAGTAATGATAAGAGGATCAACACAAGGGTCAATAATTCCTTCACGATCAGCACCGGTGAAGGTGATAGTGTCCTTGATACAAAGGGTTACAAATTTCGTGTATGTAGACGACAAGTTGTATTAGAAAAATTATGGTGGACCATATATTCGATGTTTATCTCATGTTCAGGCTAAGGCCGTGATGGAAGAAGTTCATGCTCGGGAATGTGGTCATCATTAAGCCTACCAAACATTGGCATTAAAGGTTATGCACGCCAGATATTTTTGGCCGACAATGACAAAAGATTAAGTGAGTTTAGATCAACCTTATCCCACATGTCAATTTCATTCGAACATACTTCATGCGCCGAGGGTAACCATGAATTCTTTACCAACAACTTGTCCTTTCGATACGTGGGTATCGATATCTCAAGTGCTTTACCAACATCTCCTAGTAATATGAAGTTTTGAATTGTGGTCGTGGAAAATTTCTATAAATGGATAGAAGACGAGGTTTTATCCCGAGTCCGAGAACGGGAAGTGAAAAGCTTTCTTTGGAGATTTATTGTGTGTCGATTAAGGATTTCTAGAATTTTGGTATCAAATAATGAAACACAGTTCTCCATAAAGCGTGTATGTGAATGGTGGGAATATTATGTTATCCAATAGCCCTTCACATCGGTAGCACATCCAGAGACAAATGGGCTTACTGAAGTTATCAATTGTATGATCTTACAACAATTAAAGACAAGGATCGATCAATCCAAAACCTCATGAGTGGATAAATTGCATAACGTGATGTGGGCATATCGAACATCACCGCAATCAACCAAAGGTCTTAGCCAGTTTTCACTCGTGTATGGTTCTGAAGCTTTTTCACTTGCTAAGGTGTCAATTTTGCTTAGAGAGTTTGATCTCATCTAAAAATATTTTATGGTATTGGTTTTTGATTAGTCAATTTCCTTTATTATTTTAGATTCAATTAATGTGGAGACACGAGCAATACACGAGGTTGGGACCACAATGTGTGAGCTTACGTCCTCGTGAGAGCGAAGCTCTACCTTGGTTTTCACTATAATAAATCAACGAATACAAGTACAATTAAGAGATATCATGAATTTGAATGAGTATGGTTCGAGAAACGATTGATCTCAGTCCGTCTACTCCGACTAGGTAAAAAAAAGTCTGCGTGGCTAGCCACCAAGTTCGAGTGACTCACATAGTTCTCACGAACCAGCCATGTTCAAACGCTAGCGAGTAATCAAGAACTCGCGATCTGATCTTTGCAAAATAAGATATGAAACTCCGCAACCAACGAAACTGGGCAAAAACTCGCGAAACAACACAACACGCAAGTTTTAGATAAGGAAAGTCGCGACTACGGGCTGAAATACAAGTTATTGCGACTAGGAAACCAAAAACTCACGAATAGGCATAATCTCCC
The DNA here is from genome assembly GCA_009725065.1 of Utricularia reniformis. NCBI lineage: Eukaryota > Viridiplantae > Streptophyta > Magnoliopsida > Lamiales > Lentibulariaceae > Utricularia > Utricularia reniformis. The sequence continues at coordinate 81,575 of RWGZ01000255.1, read as the reverse complement.
GAGTCCCGGGGCAAGATTACAAGAATATCTTATGTTGTCCGTGGATCGAGCCCTCCTCAGCCAGACGATTCCCCTACGCAATAAGTGCTCAGTGGGCCCGCAGAGGTGGAGCCCAATGTAGGGGGTGGCGCTAGAGGCTGAGTAGCACCCGAAGTCTCCGATCGATCCCCCCTTGTGCAGGCCAAATCTGATGCTATTTGCTTTAGTCGTGAGCTCGACATTCTTTCAGTAGAATCTGCAAGAAAAATTGATGAGGATCAGGATATCTGAATTGAAATAAAACAAGGGGCTATACCCGATCCTTTAGACGAATTAGAGCTCGAAAAAATTTCCTTAGGGGCTAGAGCTGCAGTCCTATCCGCTACACCAATTTCTACTAATCTACTTTCCCTAAGAATATCTATATGCTTAAGACGTCTCGAGGGAGGAGGAAGTATCGCAAAAGTGTTAGCGATGTCTTGATGGGAAGGGTTGAACTGGGTTCGATCCAACTTGCCGATGAGCGGATGTAGTACAGTCGGCCACACCTTCTATAAATCCTCCTTCTCAACCGCTATCCAGACATAACATGACTTCGACTCATGAAGGGAATCATCTTTGTCCATAATGGCAACCCAGTAGCCTTTTACCCCTTCGAGACCCGACCAAAAACAAACTTAAAAACATCTCTAAAGTCGGCTATAGGCCATGTTTGTGGCAATAGAAAATAAATGCCACTATATATACGTAACTACCCGGGAATAGGGCATAGGTCAAACAATAGATTTCCCAAAGAACGACCGCTACAAAAGGGTATAACGGGAATCGCAGACCGCACTACATTGATGCATAATTGACCGGGTTAGAGTGGGCAGGAGTCATCATTTTCGCAAGAAAGAAACAAGGAACATTCTCTTTTGCCCTCAAAATCGAATAATTTTCTATTCCGCGTGAATAGAAAATTTAACCCGAAGCTGTTTGGTATCTAGTTCATATAAGGCTGGGTATCTAATCTTACGAGGAGCCATGAGTTTTACCTTGATAATGCTGGTTCAAGAGATAGGAATTTGATAGAGAACAAAAATCGCGCAGAGGTTTGGTTTCTTGGGATACTCTAGCAAATGACGATAGAGATGAATAGTTCTCAAAACCTTGTTTTTAAAAACTCTGCGCCGGAATACGAAAAGGAGCGGGCCTGTTTTAAAAATTTAATTAAAAAAAATGTAAAATAACCGTTATTGTTTTCAAATTTGAATTCAATCTAAAATCCACAAAGTATAGGGTCGGTCATAGGCACGGTCCTCTGTTATGCTCGATCGAGTGGTATGCTTAACACATTTTCTATCAGGTGGTCGGTCTTGTATCAACTATGCGATAGGGATAAAGTCCGAGGGGCTAGTGATGAGAGCTCCGGGGCCCGGTACCTTGAACTGATGGAGGCCAAAGTTATTCTGGGCTAGCCTATGTGACAAGAGACGAACCTACAAGATCCATGATCAAAAACTTGGTAGTAATTCGACCTACTTAAGATAACGAGGACCGAAGGCCCATACAACTAAGAAAGCTCGAAGGCTCATTTAATCGACAAGATCGAAGGTCATGCGATCCTCTAGATCGGTCCAAACGGTTACAGCAAGCAGCGGGCACACTCACGTTTTCTTTCATAGGAAAATGACGTTGTTATAGGAGGTTACAGAGTGTTTTCCACACACGATTCCCCTCTATAAATACAATGTGAAATGGCTAGCTCATGATGACCATTTTTCATGTGTGCAGCCATATACTATCGTCAATTTGGTTCTCGTTGTTTCCTTAGTCATCTTCTTTTATCAATGAATTCACATGTAAACTTCATTGTATCTCGCTGTAAACTTCATTGTTTTATCAATGAATTCGACTAAGAGTATTCTAACTCTTAGCTATGTGGTTTTTTCAATTTTTTCAGGGGTTTTCCATGTTAAATTGCATTGTTCAATGCTTTATTTACATTTTCATTATCGTTCCTTCAATCCAAACAAATCTCAAAATAGACTCCGATAATCTCGGACCTGTTGACTGTTAGTACCCGGGACTTTTAGACCACAACAATAATAGACTGATAGAATATCACTCAATAATTCCAATGGAGTCCCACTAAGATTTTGTTTCTTGGTGTCGTATATGCTGAAAAAATGATTACCCAGTCGTTTCTTAGTTTTCCCAAGCAACCAAGTCAATTGATCGAATAATCTCAGAAAGATAACATCAGAAATCTCAATAACATTTGTTTCATTTAAAGACTTGAACAAAGATAAAATCCATAGAATAATTCGAAATAGAGTCATTTCTATCATAAAGTGAAGTTGTAGCAAAGTGGATCACAATCTCAATGGTAACAATTTTTTCCGTGCCTAAATCAATCAAGTGTTTATTCACTTCAATTAGCCCACTCCAACAATCCATGGATTGTGGTGTGGGGCTGCAACTTTACATCCAATAAGAAATCCACATATTCCTCTCTTGAATCCAAAATTTGGAATATATTAATTCGTGAGTCGAGAGGCAATGTTACATGTTGCTTCTCTATCATTTCCCCGTCACACTCTTGCCACTCGGAGAATTAATATCACTAATTGTGCTCAAAAGTGGATTATTTTCCCTAATACCCTTGATCTCAACTATACGATCAAAGGAATTGCTTGATTTCTCGTTCAAATCATTCTGAAAGTTTCCCACATAATATTGTTTTATCTTGGGAAGATCCTTAACATTGTGTTGAATTACGATTTCGCTTTCTCCAATAATTTGAATCATTTCAGCTTAGAGTCTCAAGTTGAACTGCTCCAATGTATACTTTATATCCCTCTTTTTTTTCAGAACTATCTTGATACATTCAACACGAGATTGCTATTCTTGGCTCTCCCATAAATAGCATCACCTTTGCGCAAAAATTGATTATGTCCTCTGTAAGACATGATGTCTATAGCCTTCTCAAAACTCCTTGGGACATTGACATAATCCACTGAAGAATGCTGCAATAAATCTCTAGAAATGCTTACTGATAAATTGGTACCTTCGTTTTGCAGCATTTCATCTCCTTTTGCAAAGCACTCAAGCTGTTGGGAGATTTTGAGAATTTGGGTTTGGATAGACTATTTGTTCTCTTTAATAACCATTTACATTCTCCGTTAATCCCATAGCTGTTGTTTGAGGGAATCTCGGAAGTCAAGTTCAGCGGAGTAAAGATGTTGGATCTGGGTACGATAATCATGCTCCACATATCCATTGTAAGCTACGTTCCGCCAGTGTTCAGGGAGCATTTTGCCCCGTTAATCCATTGATAAAAGAGAATCAACTGTCGCCTTAGATTTCAACTTCTTTCTAGAATCCATTTTAGCCCAGGTTCGAAAGCTCTAATACTAGCGGTTTGCATGAAAATCTAGTGATTTGAATAATCGAGGTAACCGATCCGTAATCGAACCGATTTTTCGGTTATCCGAACTACAAATATTTAATCGGATCGAGTCGGAAGCGGTTTCAAATTGGATATAGTTTTTCAAAATTCATATCCAATCTTATTTTTTATTATATTATATTCTTTTTTTTTCTAATTTTGTAAAAAAACATTATACATGTTTAGACATTTTTTTCCTTATTATACATTTCTTTATTCACTACTTTGTGTTGATAGATGCTTATAAGAATTAGAGTATTTGGAAAGATTTATATATATATATAACAATTGGTGTAATATTTGCTTCGTTAATATTAATGTTTTATATTTTATTCTTATTTCGTAGAAATAACCGATATAGAAGAATATCAAGTAATCATTATCGGGGATTGATATTTGAAATTCATATGTTTCTAGTAAGTTAGATAATTTTCGGATATTTTATATTATCATTTAAAATGTAATTAATTTTACAATTAATTTTATTTATATAGATTGTGATTACGAATATATAAATGAATTGTATTTATTTTTTGTACATTCCTTCACTTAGAAGAAAAAAATAATTCATTATTTACAAGCGGTTTTTTAATTCAATTATTGTATTGAATTCAAGTTTTACTTTATGCATGTTTGGAAATTCCAAATACACATTTTTTTTATAATTTGTATGTTTTGCAAATAAGTAACATTTTTTTGTTGATTAGTGGTGATTTCTTATAATCAATTATAATTAATAAATAAATATTAAGGTATCCACAAATCGATCCGTAAACCGATCCACAATTACGAATCGGTTTCGGATAATCATTTTTCTGATCCATATCCACCACATCGGATCAAAAAAATGATGATCGGATCTGTTAGACGATCCATGCACACCCCTATCTGATACCACTTGTCACGATCTTAGATCGCAAAGGAGGAATAAACGTATGAGTGGGGTAAAAATGAGGGAGAAATAGACTGAAGAAATGATGGAAGATGAAGACGTAGGAAGGAGGAGGGTGAACGACGATGAAACCTTGGAAGAAGGATATATAAATTCTGATATTCGATGCATAGATTGTTAAACACAATACACAAGGGTTTTATACCCAAAACAATACTACAAATAAACGTATAACTTAATAAGGCCCAATACATAATAGGTTCAAGTCCGGGGAAGTCTGTCCAAACCCATATTCTTCGTAATGTTCTAAACTATCCGATTCAGGGACGTCACAAGCAGGAAGCTACGAAAGAGCAAAATCAACTAGATATGAATACGAGGCACAAGAGGATTAGTTGAATTTCAATTGAAAAAGTAAAACTTCTTGATAATGAATTTCAATTCTCTTGAATACTCCATTGATCCTCGAACAAATGCAAAGTAATCATAAATCATCTTTGTCAATTTCTTTTTTGCAATAGCCTAACCTCCATAACATTTGTGATCTTTTCTGCTAGATAATTATCATTGATTTTATTTAATAATTTTCAAAGAATCACGTCTTTTAATTAAAATATATGACTTCTAGATGAATTGTCAAGATTCTTGGATAAAAAATGTGACACTTGGATGAATAGTCGTGCCTATTCATCCAATACGACCTTTCTATAAATAGCATTTTATATCTTCACTTTTCATGTACCAATTTTTTGTTGATAAACTTGTTGAACCTTGGGAGATTATAAGAAGAATCTTGAAATAATTTCTAAGGACAGTATAGTTTGTACATGTCTAAAACTTCGTTAATTCTTATGTTTTATTCCCAACACTATCCATTGTCTCGGATGTCATGTTTAACTTCAACAAGTAAAGTAAAAGAAATTAAACACCAACGTCATGCACTAGAAAAAGAAAAACAATAGTCCAATGTCATGTTTGGTATAGTTTCCTTCTCCATAACCAAATTATTCGATAACAATATTTGATCCTCATTTCAAAAGTAGAACCAAATATGAATCATATGACAAGGGAAAAAATATCAGAAGTAGAACAAAACATAATAGCAGAGAGTCCTAGTCCTGAAACTAATGTTTTTCATCTTCTGAACAATAATAAATCAAAAACAACATGCCCAAATCAAAACTAAATCCACTCACCATAACCAAAGAAAATCACTCTAGAAACAACCCTCATGAACCCACTCCCAAAGGCACAAATCAACAATTGAACAATACCATACCCAAAAATAAAATTTCCAAATGAAAAACAAATCCCCCGCACCCTAACCAAACAAATCAAACTTGAAAAAAACGTTGTACAAAGGGGGAAAAAATTAAATACATAGTTAACCTCAACAACACACCCAATCCGAAGTCCACTACGTCGCCAATCACTCCTAAGAGGTTATGGTAAGGGCTCTCCTCGTGCGTTCAACAAAGTTCTATAGAGAAATGGTGTCGAGCGTGATTTAATGGCGTTCCCCACACAAAACCAGAAATAGTTAACAATAAACAACTTACAATAGTATAGCTGTTCGTTTGGACTTATAAGGTCATTTAAAAAATTTCATAACTATGAGGACACCGTTTATATCCGAACTAGAACTCAAACTAGACCTTTTCTATTTTGAGACCAACTTGAATCTTTAAAACACTAAGTTCGACAAGGAGTGTTAATGGATTGGATGAATCGAGTAATCCAATCCAACTCATCCATTTAATCTGAATTAGATTGATCGAGAAAAACTAATGGTACACTTCGGATTTGGATCGATGCGAATTATTTCTCTAAATTCAATCAAACTCGTTTAATCCAAGTATCCAAGTATATAAATAATTATATATATAGTTNCCATACGACTGTATGGATCGGGCCGGCAAATTTTTTAACCATGTTCGGGCGTCGCCTTGTAACCCTGCCGCGAAGATGCGGCACTTTAGTGAATCCGAGGCCCGAACCGTTCCCATGCGTAATTCAAAATCGGCAACGTGATCGATTGGATCACCATCACCACGAAATGTCGGCAACCCCGAGGGGTTGAAATAATGCCGATCTGGGACTGCTGCCTAGATCTCTTCAGAAAAGGGGAGCATCAAATCTCCCAAGGCGGCTGATACGCCTTCAGATTGATGGGATGATGCCTGGGCCGCATGCAAATTATGTCACCAGTCATCATCCTTATTTAGCCTGATTGGGGCCTCCATGGCTCTGTTAAATAAACTAGGATTGCGTCCCAGATTAGGTTCGCAATCCTTCAACGCACGCATGCTCTCCAACTCCCTGGTGAGCTCATCAATTCGTCGGTGCATCTGCTCCTGATCATTTCCAGGAGTGGGAGTTAAAGCTCTGGCTGGGGGAGGAGGAGTAGACCGATATCTAGCCCTCCTCGTTGTTACGCCACGCCTGATGATATCTTCATCATCAGTGCTGCGCTCGTCAGGATCACTCTCGTATCCTCTGCTTTTGGGAACAGGGCTTGAAACAGCCGGTGGTTCTGTTCCACTTCTCTTCGACATAATTTCCAATACCACCTTCCTGACGACAGCTTCCAGGTCCTGCAAAGTGAATGTTGGTGCTGGGAGACTGTTGGGAAGCACGTCACTATCATTTGTCGGGGTTCCAGTCGCCATGCCTTTGATTATCCTATCCCTGGTAGAAAACTCAAATGGGATTAGAGAATCGTCCCCACGGACGGCGCCAAACTGTGTGGTTCCTTTTTAAGGGGTACCAACAGTCACCGGATTCTGAAAATCGGTTTTATTTGTTGTTTGTGGAGACAACTTGAAATAAGAAAATGGAAATAACGCAGGCAATTTTAGCGTGAAAAAAACCCTTAATAAAGGGGGAAAAAACTACGTTGCCGAGAGGAGAACCTCCACGGCAAATTCATTAATAAATCAATGAAATATACAAAGGGAATAAGAGCAGCGGAAATGAAATTACAGCGGCTAGGGTTCCTCCCAATTGGCCTCATTCTTTAGCTTATCTTTTAGCTCTGCATTTATAGAGGGAGAAACACGTGTGACCCACGTCCTAAAACCACCTCTGACAATGTGTTTCCCCATGCTGGAAAGTGTGGTTGAGCTTGAAACATGGAATGCATGCTGATGGGCCCACATGAAGTCTGTTAGGTCCTATGTAGTCTGTTGGGACCTACGCAGTCTGTCGGGACCGATCGGTCTGGCCCTAAGCAAACTGCCGGGACCGATCGGTCTGCTTGACCATAAGCAAACTGCCGGGACCGATCGGTGTGCTGCCCCTAAGCAAACTACCGGGACCGATCGGTATGCTGGCCCTAAATTGTTTGTTGGGACCGATCGCCCTATGCTGTTTGCCGGAACCGATCACCCTAAGCTGTTTTCCTGGACCGATCGCCATATGCTGTTTGCGTGGACCGACCACCCTAAGCTGTTTTCCGGGACCGATCGCCCTATGCTGTTTGCCTGGACCTGTCACCCTAAGCTGTTTTCCAGGACCGATCGCCATATGCTGTTTCCGTGGACCGATCACCCTAAGCTGTTTTCCGGTACCGATCGCCCTATGCTGTTTGCCTGGACCGATCACCCTAAGCTGTTTTCCGGGACCGAACGCCCTATGCTGTTTGCCTGGACCGATCGCCCTAAGCTGTTTTCCGAGACCGATCGGTCTATTTAATAATTTCAGCTGTCGAATTCTCGATTGGGCCTGACCACCTTCATTCTTGCTTAGGACTCCTTGTTGGTACCGGGTTTAATGGTTCTCAACAAGAACGCATCCTTGGTACCCGGTTTAAGGGTTGTCAACACTAGCTCCTTGGGTTTCGTGTTGACGAATCAACAAAAACAAATCAAAACCGAGTTCATTTGTTGACGAATCGGACGACTGTTGGTACCCCCTAAAAAGGGACTATAACAGTTTGGCGCCGTCCGTGGGGATGATTTGTGGATTTACCCATTGAGGTCTCTATCCCGACGAGGATAACACAGACGACAGATCTCGCAATCGGTAACGAATCCTCAACAAATAAGGGCATATGCTTTTATTGGAACTGTCTTCGCTCACACATGGATATGGGTTAGACTTGGACGGCGGAAGTTTTGGACGGGTCTGGACTAGTGATATCTCTGACTAAGTCGAGAACGTCTTAGAACTTACCAATAACTTAATTCCCCGCAAGAACTCGCTGGCCAAATCGAAAGTGTGAGAAATGTTACTTTCCGAGGTATTCGTTCTATCGACATGCTTAGAACAAGGAATATAAAGAAGAAGCTCATCCGAGAGGAAAATGAGGAGTCTACCTTGGGACTTATAAAAGAACTGGGGCTCCCAAAACCGTAGCATATCTTTGGACTCATAGAAGAACAGGGGCTCTCCGACCAGCAGACATCCATGGATCTGAAGGTTCGGGTTTTCATGGTTGGCTTCCGTTCATAGCGGCCTTGCTGTGACGAAACCCAAGGGGCTAGTGTTGACAACCCTTAAACCGGGTACCAAAGATGCGTTCTTGTTGAGAACCATTAAACCCGGTACCAGCGAGGAGTCCTAAGCAAGAATGAAGGTGGTCAGGCCCAATCGAGAATTCGACAGCTGAAATTATTAAACAGACCGATCGGTCCCGGAAAACAGCTTAGGGCGATCGGTCCAGGCAAACAACATAGGGCGATCGGTCCCGGAAAACAGCTTAGGGTGATCGGTCCAGGCAAATAGCATAGGGCGATCGGTCCCGGAAAACAACTTAGGGTGATCGGTCCACGCAAACAGCATATGGCGATCGGTCCCGGAAAACAGCTTAGGGTGATCGGTCCAGGCAAACAGCATAGGGCTATCGGTCCCGACAAACAGTTTAGGGCCAGCATACCGATCGGTCCGGGCAGTTTGCTTAGGGGCAGCACACCGATCGGTCCCGGCAGTTTGCTTAGGGCCAGCAGACCGATCGGTCCGGCAGACTGCTTAGGGGCAGCACACCGATCGGTCCAGGCAGTTTGCTTAGGATCAAGCAGACCAATCGGTCCCGGCAGTTTGCTTAGGGCCAGACCGATCGGTCCTGACAAACTGCGTAGGTCCCAATAGACTACATAGGACCTAACAGGCTTCATGTGGGCCCATCAGCATGCATTCCATACTTCAGGCTCAACCACACTTTCCAGCATGGGGAAACACATTGTCAGAGGTGGTTTTAGGACGTGTGTCACATGTGTTTCTCCATCTATAAATGCAGAGCTAAAAGATAAGCTAAAGAAGGAGGCCAATTGGGAGGAACCCTAGTCGTTGTAATTTCATTTCCGCTGCTCTTATTCCCTTTGTATATTTCATTGATTTATTAATGAATTTGCCGTGGAGGTTCTCCTCTCGGCAACGTGGTTTTTTCCCCCTTTCTTAAGGAGTTTTTTCACGCTAAAATTGTCTGCGTTATTTCCATTTTCTTATTTCAAGTTGTCTCCACAAACAACAAATAAAACCGATTTTCAGAATCCGGTGATTATTGGTACCCCTTAAAAAGGAACCACAACACTTGGTGAGAGATGAGTGGTCATGAGACTATACCAATATAAAATACAAAAAACAACAAACATATACTATTTTTATCTTGCATTGCCGGCATGTCGAGCCTGGTAACCCGTCTCAACCCTTGGCTTATGCATCACCAAGGATCAAGAAAACATAAGAATCAATACTCAAGTATTGATAAGAAGAAGCCACCCCCTCTTCACAACACATGAATATGCCAACATGCATGCTTGTGATCCCCGTAATCATAATTTTGGCTATGTTCACTTTCATGTTGCAGAAAACTAGCTTGTTTTGTGGCTAATTCCATGGTAAAACCATGTTTCCAGAAGTGTGCGTCCACCCTTCCTCGAATTTTCACAAACAAAACAATTTACACATAAAAACTACTTGCGATTTTTAGGTGTAGTTCAACGACACAAAACACAAGACATATTTTGAGGGCTCAAATGAACTTCAAATTTAATATAAAACACTCATTTGAAAGCTGATTCGACAAGCTAAAACATCATAAGAGGACGTAACTTTATCAGAGCACTTAAACGTTTCGTAAAAAGCCATTAAGAGAATACTTGGAAAATATATCATAACTTCTTAAGTTATGTTCCTCTACCTATAAACTTAACATATATAGAAATTAGACTTAACAAGGAACAAAAACATGCAAGTTTCATCACAAAAGTCGTAGCCAACAAGTAACAGTAAATTCATAAACATCAGCAACTGAACAGAAAAATACAGAAACTGTATTTTATCTTGTAAATTTCAATCATGCCACTAACCTTCAACTTTCCCTCTTAAAATTTCATCTCATAAATTCAATTGCACCTTAGGAATGTTTTTATTTCTCTGGTTTTGTCCAAATCGTAGTCTTCAAAGACTCAAAGGTTATCTTTCTTATTTACTAAGTTTTCCAACTTTGATCTCTTTTATGTTTATCCATTTTCAAAAGAGTAAAATATGAATTAAGTATTTTGAGTAGAGTTTATTTCCTACAACTTAGATCACATTAGTAAATTATTGATGTCACTCCAACATAAGTTTTTAAGCATCATAAAAATCATCAACATATCTTCCAAAAATCACAATATTGAAACTTATTGAATTATGTGTGTCTATTTTATTTACCTTATTAAAGTATTGTATTGTATTGTCTCTTGGCCTTACAATTATATTCTTACCCACATTTCCAAAAGTGAAATCGAACTCGAGACGAACTAAAATCTCAATCAAAATAGATTAGAATCACTAATTTTAAGTGTTTGAAATTAAACTCAAACGATATAGGTTGCTTTTAAAAGCACTTAATTTCAATTGAATCCTTTATAATCCTACAATGAAATAATCAATGAGTGTGCTTTTTTGAAATATATTAATGTTTATTCAAATGATTATTCTATTGGATACGTAATACGAATATATTTAAAAACAAGTGGGGACACGATCTTTCTAAAATAAAAATAAAAATAAAAATTGGATAAAACATGAATGAAAATCAATATGTATGATGAAAATTAATAACATATACTATAAGTATATGTCATTAATTTATTAAATTAAATATGTCAAAAATTAAATTAATTAAGAGTATATAACTAATTATTTAAAAATATAATTTATATTATAAAATGAGACATTATGTAAAATATAATTTATAATATTATAGGTTGAATATGGAAAGACCATTCCCGACATTATGTAAAATGGGAACTTAAAAAAATGGAATAAGGGGTGGGGGGTGGGGGTCCGGCCCAACGGATTACGAGTTGACCCAACAGGTTAGTAAACTTTCTTGACCTATCAACGGATTGACCTGACGTGTTAAAAGTTTGTCACAACCCGTCAACGGGCTGATACAATCAGTGATGCCGCGATGTGCGTAGGGGAATGTCGTGTCCACATACGATGCGACCCTCCATGCCGACACACATATCACACACCTCACACAAAAATATTTTTTTTTGATTTTTTGATAAAATATTATATAATAAAACTCATTTTATGGTTATTTAATTTTTTTTTTCAAAGTCACATTTTTTATTCTGTTGTTATACAATTTTGTATTTAATTTAAAATTTTGAATCTTTAAAAACCAACAAAATAACACTTACCATTTATTCAATAAAATCTTGATATTTTTTAATTACTAATTATTATATAAAAAAATTAATATAGTTGTTTCTGAAAATATTAAGTTACTTACTTTATAATATGTTTTCACAATTTAAAACTTGTATTTTGTAATTATCTTAAATAAAGAGTTATATATAATTAAATTTCAAAGCATAATATAATTTACCATCTTTAATTTTTTTGAGATTGATATCTTTTATTTATCAAATCAATAATTTTTATTTTAAAATTTAAATATTTACTTAGCATTTTTCTTATTTATATTATAATGTTTCATTATATATAATAAAAAAATTATATATATATATATATCATATTTATATTTGAAGCGTATCGGAAACCTAACATATTTACTTTTACACTGTTGATGCATCAACAAATCTGTATCGGTGCACTGAAACATCATACGATATAATATAAATTATAAATTAATAATAAAATAAAAAAAAAATTGCTCATATCAACTGTTGATTCGCACGGTTCGATCCATCATTTATTTTTGAGACCCAATCCATTCATATATTTTCAACGTGGACCCTCCCATGCGCACCCAAGAGTCATACGTGGATAGGCGATATTGGGCGACGTTGTGTGCGGTTACTTTACCGCGGAGCTAAGTTTACTTAGGCGGTGCACGAAGTCCCAGTTGAAGAAGGACAAAATAATGTAGGGATGAGCATGGAATTTGAATTACCAGAATTTGTGCTTTCACGGTTTCTTGTTCAGAGGGTTAATAATTTTCGGGCAAAAATTGATTGTACCCATGTCATTATAAAAATAATAAAAATATCACTGATTTTATTTAAATTGTTCTTATAGCACCGACGGGTACAATAAAAATATTTTTTAAAAATAAATAAAACAATATTATTTTATAAATTTGTTAAGTTAGAATATTAGATATACTTAATATTTAAATTAATACGATCATTAATTTTAGTATATTTTTGTTGTTAATTATTATCTCTATTTTCAAATATTTTTAATATTATGATAAATAATAGTAATAATCTCTAATATAATAAAAGTAACATCTTTAACACTTAAAATAATATCATTTTAGTTAGTTATTTTTGTTTCATGATATAATATGCATTCTTCTATACAAACCTAAAAATAGAATCATAAAACATATATTATTTTCATCAATGTATCTAAATGATAAAATATAAAATTAATAACATTTTGTATAAAACTTGGCATAATATAAATAGTACAAATATAAATAGTAATAATAATAATATTTTATTTATTTGAGTTTTAATTAGGTTTTGGAAACAGATTCATATTATGCATATCGTGATAGTATGTTTTATTTTGTGTAAAATGAATCACAAACTTAAATAAGTCTCATTATATTTTCATTTTTTATTTAAATGAATAAAATGTTATTATTAACCGTAATACTTAAATGAAGTGGGATCCAATTTATGAGAAAATAATTTTTTTTATATTTAAAATATATCCTTTTTACTTTTGAATATGACAAATCAATCTAATATCGTTGAAGGATTTTTTGTCAATGTGATTAGAATGAATTATGAGACAGCTGTAACATATAAAAAAATCTTTCTTGTTCCTCTGTCTCTCTCTCTGCTTCACTAACGCTATGCGATCGTGTGTTTGATTTAACGGGAACTTTGGTTTACTGTTTCGGTTTGGTGCTATGGATGAGGGTGGACGTTATGAAATTCAAGGTCATGGAGGGAGAAATGCAAAGGGAGAGGAATCAGGAGATGGGTCATCGAGTTACCCTTTTCAGATATTGTATTTCGGTGAGGATGCCGGTGGAGGCGGTGACAGAAGAAAAGTTAGGGAAATGGTTTATGAAGAGTCGCAGGACCCGTTGGCGGTGTTCGGTTCAGGAATTATGCTGATGATCCTTGGCCAACTTGACGCACGCAGCGTGGCACAGTCTCGGTTGGTATCCCGAAAGTGGCTGTTTATTGCATCATCGGACTATATTTGGGCGCCAAAGGTTCCCAACCTTCCATCTGTTGCACGCTTTACTATCTATTCTATTCTTTGATATTATTACGTTGAATTTCTCTTTTATTCTTCGGTATGTTGGTTTAAGGAGGGAATTTGTGCGTTTGAATTGTGTTTCAATTTTCTAGTTGCAGTGGACTATCCATTTAATTTACATGTTTGTGTATTTCTCATTGTGTTCTGCAAGGAATCTAATAAGTATAATCACTAGAAAATCTAGTACTAGGGATGTGAGCCATGTTTTTCCTCCAGTTCAGATTGTCACCTTGGGCTCTTAAGTCTTATTTTCTGTACTTGTTTTGGGTTATTGGTCCTTTATGTTACACTAGGTGATTCTGTTTTAGGGAGTTAATGAAATTAGGAACTTCAAGTGGAGGTTATGTTAAGCTCGTGGGCTCTCAAGACTTTTGGTGTTTTGAAGTAAATTTATTAGGGTAGTGGAAGTGAAAAAATCTGTTGTGGCTTCTTAGAAGGCGTAGCATTTAGTCTTCCAGAAATAAAGTTTACCTATAGAGCATGCCAAGGTAGTATTCAAATGTATGTGGACTGCACTATAAATATGTATGTTTGTCCACTAAAAGCACCTTGGGGCACTCCCTTCATCTTATTGGTGTGCTCATACTCAATGTTGCAACAGAGAAACTTTTAAAATTTTTCTGGCTGTATCCAACTATTCAGGAGAACACATTTTAGGGTACTCAATGGTATTAGTATTTCATTTTTTCTTTGTAGTCATTATTTATCAAATTAAGTTATATTAAGATTTGGTTACTACAATGATCGTGGTATAATGGGTATGTTTCAGCAAATAATGAGTATTCATGTTTAGGGCTTATAGGGGGGTGTACAGTGATCAATTGCACTGCTGTGAAATTTGCCTAACAATCTTCATTTCTATGTTTTTTCTTCTGTATTACCAACTATAGCGAGTACTTTTTTCGAAATTTTCTGTTTGACAATACTCCAAATTCTTGTACATGCACCTGTCTCATGATCTCTTTGTAATTAGAGAGATTCGCATCTTAAGTGGTGATCCAATCGAAATTTTACCCTCTGTTTCTCTCTGTGGAGGCCAAGTCGCTGTTACCTTGTGAAGATGAGGGATTGACTGAGATTGATCTCTATTTGCTTTATCTGTTTTTACTCTTTATCAAGCTAACTGAGAACATATACTTAATGATACTTGATGAGGCTTTGTATCAAGAATGGCAAAAATATAGCTTGAAAGGCTTGTAAATTTTTATTTCTGAATCTGCTTTATTCTTTGTATTTAAAATGCATCAAACATGTTTGATTGTAGGATATTTGATGAACCAACATTAGATTTATTTCATCTTCATTTTTTTCTTGATGCAAATTATCCTCATGTATATCATGCCTACTTTTGATTTTATTTTTCACGTCAACCATCTGAAATGAAAACATATCATGTAGAGGGTCATTACTTTCTCTAGCATGCTGGTACCCCTTTATTTCATGGATCAGTGGATGAGAATTTGCATTAACTTTTTTTGGTCCTATGATCAGCTTCTGATATGGTCGACCTATAAGCTTGTTTCCCCCTATTATGTAATGGGAGAGCGATTTTGCTGTCTTGGTGTCACACTGGAGGTACACTTTTCAGTGTTTCTGGCTTCCGAATGTTAGTTATACAATTTAAGAATCCAAAACCAGAGATTTTGCAATGAGATTTATATCTGGAAATCAGCCTCTCATAGAAGTTAATTGAAAACAGATGGTTCCTGGTCCAGTTTGGCATTTTTCAGTTGGAATTGGTGTTTTAGCAGGAAACATTTAAAAAGGGTTGGTACCTATCTTTGTTGTGTATTTTGTAATTGAGGATTGTTACTTTATCACCAAGGGGCCTAAGATATATTTGTACTTCATGTATATCTGTTTAGATAAATGTGAGATTTGATAGTAAATACTTTACTTCTCAGGAGAGAGGAAAAGAATAGTTGCAGTTATACGTAAAGATAGAAGAAATTTTGGTCTTCCCCTTGGTAAGATTTAAAATGTTTTATAGAGTTTGAATTAATTCTAGCAGGTGGGTGATTCCAAATCTGTAGGAAAGTTTTCTTGGGAAGTTCGTTAGGAAAAGTGGCCACTGTTTGACTTGTAATATATGATGAGTTGAGATGATTATTTGGAAAAGATAGATTTAGAGGTTGATCTCTATCTTAAACATACCTGGCCTTTTGATTGGAGATTGCTTTAAGTGCAATGCTGAGAGGACAATTTGGAGACAGTAGCAGAGTACCGTGTGTTTCTGTGGAGAACAATTTGGAAACTTGCCTATTTGCGAAGGGTATCTAAGTACATAGGGAGAAGTTTTAGTTTATCAGATTTGGGAGTTAGCAGAGCATTGCACTGTCTCCCTATAGGAGAACGGCTGTTTTGTATGTTTATTGTCTGGAGAAGCTTTGGACCTTATCCTCAACTAGTTCCCTGCTCGGTTAAGTGAAATATGACTGTTGCACTTCCGGATAAAGTCCCGAGAGTATGTTACATTTGCCATGCTTAGAGAGACATTTTGCTGGTTCATGGAATTGAATCACTATTTGGCTTTAAGATTGTGCACCATTTGTTTCCTTGTAGTGCGTTGACAAGGAAGTTGTAGTTGTAGTTACTACAATGTTACTTTGGTTAGAAGTTGTAGTTATTAATGATGGCAGATTGCGTGGCTAGCCAGTTTGAATGAGGAGCTTAGGTTATCTTTTGGGTGGAGTCTAAATTCCTACAAATTTCTGTTTCATTTCGTAGCTTGCTGATATTGGTCCTAAAAGATCCCAAAAATTAAGATTGGAAGGTTCGTTCCCAATTTGGATAAGGTGGTTATGGACCTTGAATTTAGCTCCATTAAATTCTTCAAATGCAACAGTGAGTTCTTGATTCTTTGATTTAATCACACTTGGTGTGCTCAACGAAAGCAGCTATGGGGAGATTAAAATATTTAAACTTAATTCGGAGGTTTGATATATTTTTTACTAGACCTCAACAGTCATGGACCCTTCGTGGAATTGGCAAATGTTGGTCCAAAAGCAATGTCTCCGGCTATTTTACATAAATACCCACTGTCAAAACTCATTTTTGCCAATCTATCCATCTAAAGCAAAAATCTTTTGATTTTTCTATACTTTGATGGATAGATTGACAAATGAAGTTTTCTGTCATGGGTAGAATGACAATATAGGCCAATGTCTCCAGTCTCTCCCATTACTAGACGAACCAATAAGCTCTCTCGTTTAGATATTCTCGCCATACATAATATTTTGGATCCCATGTTTTGGGGTAGTTTATAGTGTTTAGATGAACGGTAAAAAGTAAAAAATAAATGATTTAAACCTTCACTAGACATGATCTTGAGTGAATGTTGTTTTGTAGTAAAAAGATGGATGTTGTGTCACATAAGTAATATTTATTTGTTTTTTAACATCTACTTATTTCTGCATCATGAGATTTTTGCGCATTTTATTTTATTATTTGTTTTAAAAATTGATTAAACATTTCACTTTTTTTGAAATATGATTTACCTTCCATGCTTGTTGTCCAATTGCATGCGTCTGTAAGTTTTTTTTTCATTTATTTCCTTTTATTTATTTATCTCTGAAATTGCGTTACTAGTATTTTGAGTTATTAAAAATGAGTTGCTATTTTGTGATGTCTTTCCTGAAAAACATCAGGCAGACCCAAAAGGCTCCTAAATTCTTCTAGGAGTCAAAATATCAACTTGGCCTAATAATCATAACCCTAAATGATCCTGTATATTTTTTTGTGCAAACAATTCAATTTATGTACCCAATAAAAGCAGTGTTTTATACCGGCCAATATGTGAAATATTGGGTAGCACCAGTATTTTATTCGGTACCGGGTTTTAGATTCGGACACCGGGTTTTTTTAGGTCTGACCTAAAATAATGATAAGATTTTCTTAAAAAAATATATTGATATATTAAAAATTCGTACCAACCGGTATACCACCTACATTGCCAATAAGTTGTCATACAACCAAAATATGTCAACTTGTAACTTACAATAAGAAATCTGCACATAGTGTTACTTTCTTGGATATTATGTTCGAGAAACATATGAAAACTGCAAAACTAGAAGTTTTCATGGATTCCAAAATAATTTTTGGAATAGCTTAAGGTTATTTTTTAGCACCTAATGTGGTCATATACAATAATGTTCCTTGTGTGATTTTGAATGCATCCACTATGTAATCTTGTGTAGCCTCTTTTAGGGGTTGGGGTAACCTTCTGTTACCTCCCAAGAAATGAATGAAAATCTTTCCGTTAAAAAAATACAATATATTTCTCCTAGAATTGTAAGATGTTTCCTAATTATATGGAAATTGAGTTACATA
This sequence comes from Utricularia reniformis, assembly GCA_009725065.1. Lineage (NCBI taxonomy): Eukaryota > Viridiplantae > Streptophyta > Magnoliopsida > Lamiales > Lentibulariaceae > Utricularia > Utricularia reniformis. The sequence goes on along the minus strand of RWGZ01000255.1, from coordinate 63,258 downwards.
ACCATAACATATTCCCGATTTAAAATAATTTTAAGGATGGGTTGCATTAGTTATATTACACAATGATCAAGTAGTTAAGAAGGACGGTCACTTAAATTGGATGGATGGTTGGATTTAACCAATACAATGGGTATTTAAATTTGAGTGAAGTCATCTAAAACTACTGTGGATATTCAAGGATCTATGTATAGAAGTCTAATGTGAGCATATAACAATGAATGACATGAGATGAAATACTTGGCAACCTGTTGTTTTATTTGCATCCTCATTATGCAATGAGCTCTGGGGTGCCTTGGTGTCTGGCTTGATACATATATTGAATGATTTCCTTAGAGATAGTAACCCATACAATTGATATTGAGTTAATAGACACACAATAGATATTCAGTGAAGGATGGCCTTATGAGGTTTTATTAATGCCTATGTTATACAAGCGATGATTTAGGGTTTATTATCTGATCACAAGAATGAAGCTTTTATGTCAATTAGTTTTACATGTCACGGATGATGAACATTGGTAGGCTTATGACTGCTTTCTCTTTGTATTAGCGTACAAATTTGGGTAGGAAGTTGCCACAATAAATGTAACCTAAGAAATCAAGGCAAGTCAAAGTGCAAGGTATATAACATTGTATAAGAGTGGCCAAGTCATAAAGTCAAGTCAATCGGGCATGTGTTATTATATATTTAATTAGGATAGACGAGCAGTACTCAAACATGTTAGAAATCACTTGTTATTTAACAGTACGGTGGAAGAGTGTATGATATGTCCTCATGAGATGTCTAAGCCCCATTGTGATGCAATTTTAAATTTTCATTGTAATACTAATTTTTTACTTTATTTTGAGAATAACTGAGTTAATATCACGAAGTTTACTAACTATTGAGAATAACTATTTTGAAAATTTCATCATGTGAAATCCTATGATGCACTTCATAGATTAAAAAAACATCAAAACCTTGCTCATTTGGTAAACTCCCATGCGTTTCTTTCAACTAGAATGCTTTATATTTCTTGGTTATGAAATTGCGCTTGCATGGAACATACAATAGAGCGCAAACGAGTTCCAACATCTAAGCTCACTAAAACACTAACTTGGGTATGTCTAATGCAACTACCCGTGCTACTATGATTGGTAGACCAAACAAGATGAAATCTATGTTTCAATTCTTGGGGTTGCGTGCTCATGTAAGAGGTACCTAAAATGTGAATTACAACCTACTTGATTAGAAGCTTCTAGAAAGTCTGAAGAAATTTGCATATATTGAAATCTGACTAAACAAATCTACATAGAAGGAAGAAAATTAGAAGTGGGTCACAAAGATATGATTATTACTTTGTCAAATAGATGAAAGAAAGAGTGAGAGCAAGACATAGATGCATAGCATTGTTGTAAGGGTAGTAGTGGTTTAGAGGTTGAAAGTTTTCAAAAGATTTTTGCCACGAATGTTTAATGTAGGATTATAGTATATGCAATGTGCCTTTTGTAAAACGAAGGGATGAGTAGTGAGCAATAAAGAGCATCCTACGATGTTTCTAGGTGTTCTTTCTTTAAAGTAAGAAATTTTAGAATCCAATACAAAGAATAGCACCTCATATAATATATAATGGTTATTGTCTATAAATTTGTGGTTAAGGCAAAGCTCCTTTTTGGGTCGGAAATATTAGCCAAAAAGGATATTATTTCCTAGGAAAAGACTTTCATGTTGATCAAGGTCTTCTATTTGCTACATGTATATATATTTTTGAATTTGTATCCTAAGTTATTTCTTGAGGTTGGATTTGTAAGAATATTGGATGTTAAAACCCTAGAAGGAATTGAGTTGTTGAACTTGGAAGGTATGGAAATCTAGCAAGTGATCAACAAGTGGATGGAAATCATTTGAATAGGAAATCTAGCGGGTGCTTGCACACTACAATAACCGCTCTTAATTTTATACACACCTATAATCAACGTAAATATATAGCCATTGCTTATCTATATTACTCGTGAATTTGAGTCCTAGAATTACAACTCCCTAATCAAACAGTGTTGTCTCTTGATAACGACATAATGGATCCTCCAATGATTTCCCATTGACCTACCATCATTGCCCATTATTTCAAAATAGATTTCTTATAATTCTACAACATAATGATTTGAAGTCTCATCTTGTGCACACACATTCTTAGTGCAACCTATGTGTTGTGCCAACCTCAAGATCCATATCGAGGACATAACAGCTTTAGTGCAACAATGATCACATGAGGATACTTGCTTTCATTTTCCTTTGTTTAGTGCAACAATGATCACATGGAGGATACATGCTTTCATTTTCCCATTGATTATTTTCAAGACTTCCATAATGAGCCATACATCGATGGATATATCCTACTTGTTGCACATTTCCTATCGATCACATTTAAAGCATGCAACAATGATAAAATGGAGGATAAAGGCTTTCATTTTCACGTAAATTCTTTTTAAAACTTCCTTGTTGATCTCTTCATTGATGTGACTTCTTCTTTCTCTTCTCAAGAACAGAAAGAGTAAGACCGGAAACTCCTACTTATCAAATTTAAAGCATACGATTTGATACATGAACATGATTAATGTTTTTTTGAACACCCTTATCATCTATAGAGGATCACATTGATTATATAGAGGCTCAATTCTATTGACTTCATGATCACAAGTTTGCTTTTGCCTACTAAGACTCTTCCTATGCATTGTTGATCATAAAAAAATATGTAGTGGTATGTAACTCCTAAAGAAGGGGTGTGTTAAGAATCTTTTTGCGTAGCATTGGTAGATGTTAATAAAAAACTATGCATAAATGCCTTTAGGTTTATATGTTTCCGTGTTGGTATTTTACTTGGAAAGCTCAAAAGGGGAATGAATCAAGAGGCCACAACCACCTGAAAGATTTTCACGAAAAACATATTTACAAAATAAGAACACCCTTCGTTTTAATGGAGAATCCAATGATTCTATGCCTTGTATCCATTGCCTAAATATTTACACCCGAGAAGAATGGTAAAGAATCATTCTTGCAAATTCGTATAATAGCCCCAACTCTAACTTGTAAGGACTAGATACTCCCAAATGATAGTGTCTTATTCCTTGTCTGGGGCGAATTGTGTAAACAATCATTTGTCAGGTGGCATGTCGACATTGGCTGTTATTACAAGGAGACATAAATTTAGCGAAATCAATATCCCACCAACAATGACTATGAATACATATTACAAGGAGAAACCTAAGTTTAAGGCTTAGGTAATTCAATTATTATGGCATTCCATTTATTAAGGCTTAGTAAATAATGCTCTTAAATTTACAATTATTACCTATGGAGATTTTGGAACGTCGCAACCAATGGGTATTGAAGGATGGAAAGCTATCCTCTTCACTTAGTTGTTTAGACTTTGACTTTATACTTTCGGTATTATAAAACATCGTGCATGATTAATTCTCTATGGCTACACGAATGGATTCAAGTACCCATAGAGGCAATGTTGACTGCAATTGCTTTGTAATCTACGTTTTGTTATGGGATGAGAATAACGTTTGTTATTCCCTGTGATAATGCATAAGCCGTTTAAGTTAAAAATATTTATAATATAATATAGTAAGGTATTAGGACGTAAGATGGTACAAAATGACCAAATCTTGTAAACTACAAATGTGCAAATAAAAGCATCTCCCAATAATCATAAATGAAAATCACAATATGGGATTGTTGCTTTGGTTGTGTGAGCATGCTAAGATCATAAGGCTATATACAGCACGATGCACAATCGACCACATTCATGATTAAGGTGTGGGTGAGATTTGCGTGTTCATTATCTCTTCAGTATTTAAGGTAGGTTGTGAATTGTGTATTTAGTATCTCTAGAATACAAAAACTACACATGAGTAGCCACCATTCGAACTTGGACTCTTATTAATTGATACTTTTTGGGCGCGAACAAGTTAGGGCATCTATTGCTCGCAAAGGGTTCCCATCACTTGAATCAAGTTATTCATATTGGCTTATATTGTTTGGATGTTAATTTGAGAGATGCTTTGTCATGACCCACCTTAGGTATACATGTTTCAATTAGTACGATCGCTATGGGTGTGGGCTAGTTCATAAAGCTCACAACTTAACCAAGTGGTTTACTTCTTCCCTAACCAAAATTTCCTAGGGATCACAATCCCAAAATTGACCAAGCAAGCACATGTTACTTTCTGGTTTCATGAAATCTAGATAATTGTTGCTAGGACTTAGCTTCACACTAATTGTCACAAATTATTTATTTAAGCTTTTTACTTGTCTTGTGTAGTTGATGTTAGATCTCTCATTATTCTTTTATCTAACCTATAGAGCTCACAACTCAATCCTCATTGATCTTTAACTGAAATGTTATTTCATATATATGTTACCTTATGAATAAGACACTTAATGTACAAAAATCCTAAAAACGCATGATTGTATGATATTTATACAACTGCGTTTTATGCGGCCTCAAAAGGGGCCCTAACCCATTCAGGTATCTTAAGTCTATGTAGTTTTCCTCATTCCTTTATCCAATGATACGCTAATGTTTGTATCTTTGTCACCACTTGATGTATTGGGATCTTGTTTTGATTGAAAACCAATTGGTTCCTTCTATACCAAAGCATCCATAAGGTTATTGCAACATGAGTCTCCACGCTCGTTTCTTCTTGTTTTTGGTTTTCTTCTGTATCTCTTGTCTGGTGATTGGAATGTGCTGCCTTTCCACCATTTTATGATCTCTTCCCACGTATTTTTTGTCTCCTTGAATTCCCATAAAATGTGTTGCGTATTTTATGTGTCCTTCATACACATCAGACATATGGTTGGTCCCCAAATGATTCCGCATTGTGTGAGTATTTATGATGTAGGGAGAATTTCCCTAATTACCATCCATAAGAATACATGTATCTTAAGGGGATCCAAGATCTCCACCATCACATTCCTTGATTTTGTGACCATGTATTCTCACCAAAAGATTATATATCTCATTGCATGTATAGTCTCTGCCTTCTCTACCAAGAAAAGGGGTATGATCTTTCGTGTCCCTCTGTATGGCTATGAGATGTGTCATAAGATTGGCTTTTCTTGTCTTGTGGCACCTCTGCTTCTTTCCTCTGAAATAATGCTCCATTTCCACGAGTTGCCTAGATCTTTCATATTAGTAGCTAAGACATTATTATTCGAAATAGTCTAGGGAATCTGGCTTGTACTGTGTATATGTCCCCATCCATCTATCCTTCCAGAATTGTATATGTGTTCCATTTCCCAATTTCCATTTTATGAAGAGTTCATTAGTCGGGTTATGTCTTTGAGATGAAATTGTACTTTTCTCAGATGGTCCAAAAATCCTCCTTGTCTCCCGTATATATGCTCAGTGTATGCTCAATCCTCAAAGGGGTAACTCAATCCTCGTTGTTTACCCCCAATCAGTCACCTATCCAAGATTTCTTGTTCCCATTGCATCCGAATCACTATAACTAGAAAAGAGGTCTCGTACTAATGTTTTACAAATCTTCGATTTAAGCTCTCCCCACCTAACTCACAATTTCTTAAGTTATTTTTTCTTTATTAGGTCTTATATAATTCATTGATTGTTCTGATGAACTTTTCTTATCTTGCAAAAGAAGGAATCTATTTAGTTATTGCTAAAGGAATAAAAATAGTTCCAAGATAACAAAAGCTAAAAAGTATACATGTACTTGATTAATTGATTTATTCCTTTAGTAATAGAATTTATTCATTCGAAAACAAAAATTAGCCAACTTTTAGGTAAACGAATGCTACTTTTTTAGTATGTATCAATTACATTAAAATTGGGACAGTTTTGGAATAATACACATATAGCACATGGGAGAATGACTGATAAGAGACGAATAAATAATTCAACTTGTATTAATATTGTCAACCTCGCCATTCAAATAGGCTGCTTCTCAAGTACGAGTGGTCACTGCAGTATAGTGTTATGCTTAAGTATTATATTCAATATATAATAGCACGTTATAGAAAAAACTATTGTGTTATTTGCATAAAATGGCTTGTCATACCTTGCCATTCGCAACATTGAAATATGACTTGAGCACCTGTCATTCATAAAGAAACTGATATTAGCGCATTATATATTTTTTTGTATTATCTTTGGATTGTTGAATGTATGAAAATCTTAATTAAAAATGGTTGTGCATGAATTTCACTGATTTTTGGCACATTCCGCATTGAATATTGCTTTTTTTCTTTTAAATAAAAGTTGCATGATTATAATTGATGATCTACAATGCAAAGTATATGTAATTGTTTTTTTTTAAATGGTTTATGTCTTTGTGTAAATATTCATACGCTCATTTTCCAGTGTGATGATTTATGGGCTGGGAAGGCACACATACCTCGCATATCAAAAACTCGGGGGATTTCAATGTTTTCTGCTTACTTGCTCTCTGTCATGGACGGCAAACGAGTAAATCATCCTCATATATAGTCGTACCTGCCTTAAAACCATTTTCATATTCCATCTCATACTTGCTGCTATTTTGTCCTGTTTTCTTGCTACAGACCAGAATAGTACAACAGGATCTGTGTGACCATGTTTGGGAATACCATTTCAATGAAGTAAGTATTCTAAGACCACGATCTTTGTATGGAATCTGTAGTGTGTTGCCGATTGCATATGCATAACTTGCATTGTAGTGTAATTTAAAATCACAGGTCTTGTGTACCTTAGATTATACCTTTTTGCTGAGACAGCAGTGTGCCTCAAACTTGTACTTTATTTGTAAGCTATATCCTTAAAGATGGCATTCCTTCAACGTGTTGTTTTTGAATTCATGTTAGTTCTTCCATTCCCATGGTTCATATTATAGACTGTGTAGAAATCTCTCATATGATGATCCCCTCAGATTTTTCATGGCGCTTCTCATATTATGAACCAGTCTTTTTTATGTGGAAAAATGCAGAAATATACAGTTGTTCTTCTCCAGTATTGTTGTACACTGTGGATTTTTCTTATCTGGTGTCAATGTTTTGTATACAGAGCGCCTCAGACTACTGGCGAAATCTGGATCCATACTGGACTGGCACAGGGAGACTTATGAGGCGTTACTTCCACCCGGATGGAAGCATAACCGCAGACCCGGATGACCGAGTTTGGGGTGGCCATGAATCCTGCTGCACCATAGTCACAGGATTACTTGATGATGGGAAGATAAGGGAACACTATGTTCGTGTCAACAGGTCGTTGAAGCTTTCAGTTAACAGAAAAGAAGACTGGAGCTGGGAATTATCCAACCGACTGTGCAGCTACACCAGTCTCCCAGACGCTGAAAAGGAACAAGGTACTGGTCCTTATTCCCCCATCTGCTGAACTGTTGCCTATGTTCGGACAACTCTGGTCTATGTTACTTTTTTGTGTGTTTTTTGGTACTAATAGTTATGCTTTGTTTATCTAATATCGGTCGTCTGTCTGTTAAGTCTGAAGTTGTTCTTTCCGTTAATTAAATTACTAAGGCATGACTTCTTTAAATATCTACTGCATCTTATCTTTGTTACACTAATTTATATCACCCTATCCCACCATGTTTTTTTTTGAACGAATGCAAAGTTTTATTAAATCCGGAATAATAATAATTATTCCCGTCCACATTCAAAACAGCCTCAAGAGACGCTTGAATTCATTTGTTAAACAATATAATTACAACATAAGAAAGCTTTGGATTTCTTCTTGTAATAACGTCACACTAGGGAGAGAGTCATACTTAGTGAAAGGGATCATGATAGACAAGTAGAGATTGACGGGGAAGCAAACCTCACGGTGATGTTCATAAGCTCGATTGGTCAACATGATCAATCAAGTAATGCCCCATGAGACCATGTGATACTAATCCGATCGGGTTTGTCAAAAGTCATGTCATCGGAAAATCAAATGAAGGCTGGGTCGGGAGTGTCAAAACTCAAAAGAGCCTCATTATCTCTATATTATTAGTAAGTTATCATGAGCCTTGGTCTTTTACAGATTTCCATGATTTTGGGTTTTCCACGTTAAATTTTATGTGTTTACATTATTCCGATAGTTTCTCCCAATGAATATTGGTATGCTCTCATTATTACTATTCTTTCACTGAATGTTTAATTGTCATCTATATTCCGCTATGAATTCGGATTCCTTCTTTGTTCTCATCACTAGTATCTCCTAAATAAGGCAGTATAATCCTACCACATAACTATTCTTGTTGACTCCCCTGCACTAGTAGCCCATATAAAAGGTCTAGACACACAGCTTCTACCTCATCAGGAAAAATTCATATTTCTCCTATAGAAAACTGATGCATTTCTAAGCGTTACTCATCGACAACTTTTTTTTGCTTTAGCAAGATTTGCACCATGGATACAAATCAAGGAAAGGTAAGTTTCTCTAGCAAAGACAAAACATAGAGGGAACTACACCAGAAAGAAGACACATGCAACTAAGCAAACCAAACCCCTGTCCGATTGTTACTTTTGATTGAACTTGAACTCCTTTACCACTAAGATTACAGTCTATATGCCTAAGGGCTGTTCACTCTAGTAAATGTATTCATTCCATTGCTCTATGAAGGCTTAAGCATAAAGCTTCACAATGAATTGTCACATAATCAGCCATCGAAAAAATTACTATACCTATACGCTAACAAATTTTAAATTTTGCCTTTTTTCTGCAGATGCGATCATTATATGAAAAGATCCTGTAATAAACAATAAGGGGGATTGCATAAAGAACTTTAATCTTGAAGTTCATATCAAGCAATCATTATGCACCTGATTCCAAAAATAAATGGGAATTCTAGACACCAAACAAACTGAGATGCACATAAATGGTTGTGGATATTTAACAGGGTAAAACTTTCAAACTTTCTTTCAAAGTAACATTGAAGAACAAAAATAAACAATATGGGTAAACTGAAACTTATATAATGATACAAAAAAACACCAAATATTAAAAAATTACGTAAAAACTTAGTTAATGAACTAAAAGCACAAACAAAATTAAAATTAGAGATATTTGTCAAGGGTACCATCAAACAAGAGCACATTGGTTAGAAAGTGAGATTATGTTTATAATGGTGAGGTGCCATCAGATAATGATGGCCTCTTCCCTTTAAGATCTCGTTCGTTCACGTTCTCCCGTGGTAATTTCAATCATACTTTATAATTTTAACAAAAGAAGCTAACCATTTTCATCAGAAGCTCAGCATAGCTGGAGATTGGATTATAAAGTGTGTAAGAAGAAGCTGATTTTAGGTAGGAACCCTTTATTCATCTGAGAAAAAAACCACCGATCCTAATTCCGATTACCAATTACCAATTACCAATTACCAATACATGATTCACTGGCATTAGAATATCCACTGTTTTGAATATGTGGAAATATGGCGGCAGGGATGACAAATGTAAGTTGACATGACAAGTTGAGATTTAGGGCCAAAAAAATATTTGTAGTAGGAAAAAACACCATATGAACTCTTGCCATGTCAAGCTTGTCATATTCCTACTAACTTATGCTCTGCTTACTTGTCAAAATCTCCAATGCTTACTTTATACAAACTTTAGAAAGAAAGGCCTATAAATTTAATTGGCATATATGTTATGGTATTTACCGTGTTACGATATCTACCCTATTTAGATGATAATATGTTGCCGTAGGCACCTTAATTATGAAACTTAGATATTGTATTTTACGTGTCACAATATCTACCTTAGTTAGATGATAATATGTTACACTAGATACCTTAATTATGATAATCATTGTATATGAAATATATAGTATACCACACATAATTAGAGTAAATATAGGAACCTCTTTGTATATGTAGGGAATTTATGTATAAGATTTATCTTTTTACTTTAAAACTCTTTTGTGTTTCTATATGTTATCATAGCATAATTTATCTACGGATTTTCTCCTCTATTCATCAAGTTCTTCAATTGCTTTTGCTTAAGATCTTTACCCTTTGTTTCTAGTCATTTGAAGGACCACAACTATGTTGTTGGTCGAAGACAGTTCAGATATATCGTTGTGCATATATGATTGTCTCGATCACATTGATGGATCAATAGATGCTCCAATCCTTCCTCTCAAGAGACACCGAGAAGGCAAATATTGCCCGTAACTCTCACTATGAATGACATAAAAGAGACTATGGTGATGTCTCTTCTTTTGTGTATTCTGGGGAAAAAGATTTATCGAGAGCGTTTGTATATGTATCCACCACCACTCTTGACCTATGGGATGAGATTATTTGCCATTTTTGTGCCTCTGTAGAACAATTTTTTCAACTACAAGGTGAATTACAACGGTTAACTCAAGCATTGATTTCGTTGTTGTATACGATACAAAACTTAAGAGATGTGGAATGAATCAGACTTTCTTAGACCTCAACCATCCGTTGCAAATATGAAAAATCTGATTGTTGCAACTATGCATATTCCAACCACATATGAAGCTTATCGCCTTGTGTGAGTGTTGAACGCCTTTGCACGTTGGAACAACAACTATTGAAACATATTCATGATCGGTTTTGGTGGAAAATAGTTGTGAATTCCTAAAGTCAATCCTCATCTCCATCTCATGATAACAATAATTTAAGGAAGAGGAGCAAAAACATCAACATTTGATTGAGTTTCCTCGATCCATGCTCTTCCAAGCTTATGTGATTAATTGATTCCCTTCTGCTATTCTTTAGTGGAAAACACCATATGAACTATGAACTCTTATATGATGTTGAGTCGAGCTACTCGAATTTGCGTGTTTTTGGGCATTTGGCTTACGCAGTCGATACAACACCTCATAAAGACAAATTTGCACCTTGTTCTATTCCCGCTAAGTTATTGGGATACACGACAACTTTTGAGAATTATCAATTACTTAAGCTAAAGACCAACAAATTCTTTGTTGCCAACACTTAGTAGATCATGCCAATACTATTTTTGGAAGCTTTGCGAAGCATCTTGTCGTTTAGCTGGATGGTTGAAGAGTACAAAATGGATTTCAAAAATCAAAGCGAACTAAAGAAAGTCTATCATGGGAGGGAAAGTATGAGGGACATCGCAAGATGGCAAAGAGGTCAACTCAATTAACATCGACCTTTGTTGTAATGACATCCAATGAAGGCACTTTGACACCATTTACCAAGGAGATGAGAAACAAGCTCCCATGTACCATTCTGATGCAATGCATCTCCCGTTTAAACAAAAGAATATTAGGATTTTTCTTTTTGGCCATTGGTGAGTACATCAATGGATGTTGAAAAATATATTGTTTATTCTAATTCTGGAATGGAGAAAAAGAATTATTGATGTTATCAATCAGTTGTGGATTCTAAAATTGATGGTCATGAAATTGCTAAACATTTTATTGTGAATGATGCAGACACAACTTGTACATCCGATGGTTCAAATACTGGTGATCATGGGAATGTTCATAACAACTCCACATACATCACATTTATATATCCAACAACGTAGTGAAATCACAGGTAACTGAGTTGGAAGCATGAGTATACTACGAATATGGCATTTATGTCAAATCCTTCTGACGCCAAACACATAGCTTGTATGGTAAATTTGGATCATTCTCGAGAACCATCAATTATCATGAACTTGCACAAGATTCTCGATGGGTGGCTGCAATGCACAGTGAACTTAAAGCACTTCAACTCGAAGGTATTTGGGAAATCACTAATTTACAAAATGAAAAGAAACTCATGGGGTTTAGTTGGATATATAAACTAAAGAGAAACCCATATTGGTTGTCAATGAATACAAAGCTCGCCTTGCAGCTCAAAGCCTTTTTCAAGTTAAGGTGGTTAACAATGGTGAGACTTTTGCTTCTATTGATAAATTCACTACCGTTTGTATATTTATTGCCTTAACAACAGAGGATGGCCACTGTATCAACTTGATGTTAATAATATTTTTCTACATGGCTCTCAATGGGAAGTCTACAAGCGGCCCTAGGGAGGTTTTTGGTTCAGGAAGGTATGTTGTTTGCTAAAATCCTTGTATAGATTTAAACAAATACCTCGACAATAGAATCAAGAGTTATCAACTCTGCAATCTTATGGTTTTCTTGCCTCATCCAATGATTCATGTCTTTGTATTCTCAACAACTATTCACATACTAATTTTCTACTTGTATATGTTAATGATATGCTTGTCACCATCTCTCCTCCAATCGAGATCACTCGTCTTAGCAAATTCTTGAATGAAAAGTTCACAATGACATATGGGAAGCAAAATATTTTATTTGATTGGAGCTTTCTGGTACTAAAGAGGGTTTATTTGTGAACCAAGACAAGTTTGCTATGAACATTTTTAGTGATATGACTCTAATTCAAAACCCATGGCATCACCACTGCCTAGGGGGTTGCGATTTTTTGATGATACTTAACCACTATTGCCGGATTCATCTTTGTATCGACAGCTTGTGGGGTGATTATTGTATCTCTAATATACTCGTCCTAATCTAGCATTCACAATACAACACTTGAGTCAATTTATGCAAGTCTTCATGTTGTACGGTATCTCTAAGGGTCTATATTATTTGAATTCGTTCTAATCCTAGACATGGAGCTACGTTGAATGCATATTGTGATGCAGATTGGGAAGTCTGCCCAATAAACGAAGGTCTCTTACTAATTGTTGTGTATTCATGGGGACAATGAGTCTCTTGGAAGGCAAATAAACATACGACAATTTCGCCATCATCTGTTGAAGCATAATATCATAATATGCAACAACTACTGCAGAGCTAAAGTGGTTAGCCTCATTGCTTCGAGACTTCGTGAGGCCGATTCAGACTCCTATATTATTGAGAATCATATCATTGATGTGTGACAACTTAGTTATTCACACAACTCAAAATCCAAGGTTCAATGAGTGCACAAAACATATAGATATTGATTGACATATTGTGTGGGGAGTTATTTGGCATGATTTCTTGTGCCTCGACCAGTTCACTCCAACATACAACTTGAAGATATTTTTTTGAAAGCATTGCCAACTAATCAGTTTAACACTTTCTTGCAACATCTTCACCTCATGGAGATATACCCACCCACGCAAGATTCTTCATCTTTTACCGTGTTATAATATCTACAATAATTAAATGATAATGAGTAGACACCTTCTAGGTGTTCTCCCTTCTAGATGAAATTGGATATTGAATTTCAATGCATCATAATAGATTGCTCCCAATATCTTCTAGGTGTGGTGCTTGCATACATGTGTGAAATTTAGTTGAGAACTTATCCCGACAAGAATGAATGCCATTGAAAAGAAGATTCACATTGAAAGAATGCGAGAAAGATAACTCATGATTTTCCCATTCTTTTTTTGAACGGTGGGTTTTCTTAGATGTTAGTATTTGAACTTTGAAATTTGGATTTTCCCATTCAAATTAATTTATCAAATAATATACACTGAGCTATTATCATCCATTCTTTCCCATTCTTGGATTTTCCCATTCACATTGAAATTTGGTTGTTGCTCATGCAACAACCAAATTTGAACTCTGACGACTCCATTGACATAGCTAGGCTACACAAGGTAGATGTGGCCCTTGGATTTTCCCATTCTATTTGGGTTTTTCTATGCAATTCAATCACACGTTGATGCATTTAGTTAATATGCGATTTTAGCTTCAGGATATTATTTTCGGTATTCATGTACAACCAACATCATCATTCGAAGGCCACATTTACTTCTTAGGCCATCGGTTTGTTGATTTGTGATTTTTTGGAGTATTTGAGATATTTGCATCATCTATCGAGGCTTGAGCTTAATTTGGAAGATATTGAGTGATTGTGCATTATTCGCCGTACTTTAACCCTATCTATCTATATGTTTAAAAGAAGAGTTCTTTCGTTTCACCTGAAAAATCAACCTCCACGGATGGCAAGAAGATGATAATCTCCTTCTCATTTGATTTCTATATCTTGTTTTTGATGATTTTAAATAAAAAAGTGAATTTTATAGTGGAATTGAATGCTACAACCAATATAAAATTTCTATATCCATTCTTTGACATAAAAATTTTTCACCTAAAATTTGGTGTTTTTTATATTTATTTATCGATTACATGAGTTGATCATAACTCATTAAAAAGGAACTCTAATTAGTTGATGCCAATTTATCGGCAACAACATAATTATACCGCACTCTCCAAATCTAACAATCAAACTCCAAAATAAAGAGAAAGTGTTGCAATTATTCTGGAAACACAAATTGTCAAGCATTATTTAAAAATATCAATCAAAAAGACACAGACATGGTTCATCTATATTCTATACTCGCTGAAATTTCATACAAATTCTCCTAATCAAACTTAGATTACAGAAATTTTGACGAATATACAATGAAATATCAAAGAAACAAGAACAAGCTCGTGATCAAACAGTAACCATAAATTCTAATTGAGAAATGAACTTATCTAATGAAACAAAACAAGAGCATCAAAACTTGACAATTAGAATAAAACTTAAGCAGTCAAACTCAACTTACAAAATAACATACCCCAAATAATATTTTACTCCCTCAACTTCAAACTCATTTCAAATCAAAGCACGTTAAAAGAGATGCAAAACAAGGTTAACTAAAAGAATAGATTAAGTAAAAAACTTTCTTCAAAATCAAAGCCAGTGAGAAAAATCCCATGTTCAATATCCTTCTCGTGGTACTTGGATCTAATCTATCATACAAAAGTAAACAGAAAACATGAGGAAAACGTACCTTTTTCTTAATAAGCTCAGGTAGGCGAAGTAGAAGAAGAAGAAGAATCGGATTTGAGGAAAAGACCCAATCAAAATCTGATCTGATTCTCTGTAACATTTGAATTGTTTAATGTATTTGGGGAAAATCGAGAGGCGGTGACGTGATGACAAATGGAAAAGACGAGAGCCAAGTGGAAGACCGCAGTAGGTTCTCGTTTCAGGAGATGCCACGTTTTCTGAACAATTCAGCGCTCCTGCTTTGTGACAGTCCAATCATAATTAAAATCAGATTTCTACGCCTTTTAATTAACCTAAATCCTTATATACTTTTTTTTAATCTTTTAATAATTTCATAGAATAAAAACATAGGCTGCGGGTGTGCGAGGTGTAACGGTGTGGGTGTGTACATTTTTAATCAGAGGAATGTTTAGAGTGTGTTAATATAAAAAATTAATAAAATATATATTATTAAGTTAAACATTTACAAATTAATAAATAATCAAATTTATAACATTATTATTACTTTATTTCTTATCCAAATTTAAGTTATTAAAGATAAGTAATTTGAAAATTAGGAAGATTTGATGTACTCTACCTCCATTCGAACATTTTCATTAAAGAAAAAAAAACATATTTTATATGTGATATTTGGAATATATAATAGTATACATATACTTGGTGTCCTATATCTACAAGTGAGTGAATATATGATCGTCATTGTAATATCCATGTCTTCTTAGTATGATGAACGCATTCCTCATTATTCTCTCAACGTCCATGATGAAAACTTCGGAGCCCAGTATCCAAAACTAGTGGAAACCTAAAATATATTGGGCTAATCCATGTGACAATAAACGAATCTAAGCAGACCGTAATCCATGAGTTGGCAAAGATTCATCTTTGGTTTAGATTCACAAAGCACGATGGGCCGCTCAACCGTCAGGACCGAAGGAGGATAGTCAGGACCGATCCTTTGAGAATTGCAGGATAGGTCCCTAAGCGATTAATTCGCTACGAATGGTTACAAGGAGGCAGAACATCGGTTACGAGTGTACAGTTGGGCAGCATTTATTTTGTTAGAGCGGTTACATGACGGTTCAATCTCCTCGTCTATAAAAATGAGGTGAATCCGCAAGCTCGAGATGACCTTTTGATCGCGTGCATGACTATGTTAGCTGCATTGCTCTTTTCATGTATTGTTCTTCTTCTTTTGTCATTTTATAAGTCGCGCAGATTTGTAATTACGTTATTTTCGTAATAAATCAACTAAGAGCATTCTTATTCTTAGCTCTGTGGTTTTTTCCCATTTCTCAGGAGTTTTCCACTTTAAATCACCTTGTCTTTTGCCTTAGTTACTTATTAATCTTTCCCTCAAATCATATAAATCATAAAACATGTCTCCTATAATCTGAGGAGTTTCATAATTATGTACCCAACAAAGATTTTGTAACATATATAAAAAATGGATACAAATTTTGTATACTATATATCAATAATGACGATGTTATGAGAAACGGTTAGCTAAGATGGTTGGACAGTTCAAAAATGTCAATTATTGTGTGAATGTTTTGTTTTATAAAAACATTAACTTTATAAAAATGTTATTATTCATGTTTTTAAAATTTAAAATTTAATATATATATATATTAATATTAATAGTTTTAAACATTTCATCATTGATTTTCACACGTTCTAACATTTAAAAGAACGAATCTTTATAGAAATGTTTCAATCGAACTTTCTACATTAAACTTTGAAAATAACCAAGATTTTGAAAAACTGTGACATGTCGGTTAAACTGTTTAAAAACATCAATGGTTATGTAAAACATTAATTTTGTAAAAAAACATTACTATTCATGATTTTATTAATAAATTAGTTACAAAATATTTTTTTTTATTATTAACCGTTGATTTTTAATTTAAAAGAACGAATCTCTAATAGAAACCATTGGTTCTGTTTAAAAAAATGGTGATGGGCCATTATTTTTATTTTGGGTCCAACAAAAATGGATGATAATAGCTCAGTGTATATTATTTGATAAATTAATTAGAGGAATAAAATTTGGATATTTTACTATTACTAAAATTTTGGATATTTTACTAAAATTTACTATTAATTACGGTGAAAACACACTATGGTTGAAAGCAACGATGTTTGGATTCGTCGAAGCGGATTCGCCGAAACTCCGAAGTAGAATCGATGAAGCGTAAATTTTAGAAGAATCAGATTTCCGAAACGGTTCCTAAACCACTATTTTATAAATATAATTATATAAATTATAATGATAATCATTATTTTAAACTTGAAAATTGAAATAGTACATTTAAAAATCTCATCAATCTTACGTTTATAAAAACTATTATATATTAATAACTAACAACATTTAAAAATAAATTGTCAAATATTTTTTATGAAATGAAATGTTTCTTGGAAGCTTCGTAGATTCCGATGTGATTCGGCACGCTTCCGAAGCAGGAACGACAGTAGCCAGAAGCTTCGGCGCAACATAGGTTGAAAGTACTCTGAACCGTAAAAACACAAGTCACACCTAATAGTTGACTCAATGCCACTTGAAATTATTGGGTTTGTTAGATTCATTTTTTAAAAATTGAGTCGTGTGAAATATTGTGTAATATAATGATCATGAATTTATAAATGTATAATATGTTTGGTTAAATTTTTATATATTAATCGTGTTTTATGTAAATATATTAATATACTCTCATATATATATAAATTAATAAATATAATTATTAAAATTAAAACTAAATTAATCATTTCTCAAATGACAATAATATTACAAAACCAAAGGTTGTTGAAGGATTATTGATACTATAATTCTAATAAGGTGGATTAGGTCTTGGGACAGTAGATGTGACTAGGGATGACAACTGAACGGATATGGGGCGATTACACAACTAACCGCTATCCGTCCCATTTAACATACTGTCAAATTGTTCCCCGTCCCATATATCCTCTTCATAACTCACCCACTCCCCGTCCCGTCAAAGCCAATGGTTAAGTTAACGGTTAACCTTTGGTTTATAAATTTATTTTTTATAATTTATTAATATAAACAATCCGAAAACACTCAAAACATCTTCAAAGGTGTGCCACACGATTCTTGAGAGCCCAAAATACAAAAATACACGCATCTTCGTTTCACATCGAAACCATCCGAAAACACTCAAAATACATTAGGAGACATGACAGACGATTCTCGGGGTGACCAAGTTATGAAAATACCTATGTTGTAGTTTCATCTCGACATCATCCGAAAACTTTCAAAACATCCTCGGAGAAGTGCTACATGATCCTCGGGGTGCCAAAATTACGAAAATAACCCTATACAATATCATGGTACAAACAATACCAATAGGCTTTGATGTTTAGGGGTGGGGATGGGTCAGCGCAACCTATACAAACATGTCAACCCATGAGCATCCCCTCAAAAATGTATGCGTTGACCGAAAAAAAAAATATCGAGTCATGTTGGTCAATGGGTTCATATGGATCAATTTATTTTGATATTAGAATTGAATTCAAGTTTTTTATGTTTATTATTTATGTTGTATCAACCGCCAACCTATGTTAGCAGGACACCACCGCGACACTACCCGGATTCGTCGACTCGGATGCGGGGATTCTTATTTACCAAAAGAATCGAACTCGTGAACTAGAATGAGTTTTATATTTTTATTTTATATTCAAAATTTTATTAATTTTTATATTTTAAAAAATAATAGAAATAAGACTTAACTTATTTATTTGAACATAATTTTGAACATAATTTGAACATAATTCATAATTTTGAACATAGCAAGTAAAAAACAACATGAAATATTTTACTAAAAATAACAATATAATGTCAAACATATTTCAAATCATTAATTAGGTAATCAAATATTCACATTTTCTTCAATAGGAAATATCATAGCTTCCAAATCAGGACAATCCAATGATAAGTTTGCAATATCTACAATACCAACCTCTTCCATCGACTCATGTCAATCTCCGGCCACATCCCAAAACTTTGAATGTCCTTTTATGTAGTCTGATGTCTTCCTTGATAACAATTGAAGATTGTTATGGATATATACCAAATCTTCAGCTTGTGAAGCAGTTATTCTGTTTCTCTTTACTGATTGTATAAATGCATATGTGCTCCAGTTTCTATCGCAACAAGAAGATGAAGATATTTGTCCCAATAATTTAATTGCTATTCTCTGAATATTAGGAGCACATGATCCATGAACAAACCCACCACCGTCGAGGATCTATCTTAGACCTATCAACAATCGAGTCCAAGTCAGCCATCCTACCGGTACATTCCCAAAAATCGGCTAGCTCGTGATTTACAATCACCCTCAAATCTTCATCCGGTATCATGCGTTTTATGCATTGTTTCCTCAAATCACAAATCTCAGCATCCAAGTGTGGAGGACATGCATCAGGGTGTTGTTGTTGCCACTCTTCAGTTGTACACCTATCAAAGTAAATAAAAAGTCATGAATAATGATATTTTTAATTACATTTAAATGAATCAAGTACCTCGGGTTCAATGAATGAGCAAATGCATGTAACGGTATAATGTATTTTTTCCTTTCATTTTCCATCACACCTTCAACAAGACTCCAAAATCTATTCACTTCACCATCACTTGTTCCCTCATGTGTCAAAATAGTTGCATTTACTTTTGGCATCGTAGTACTCCACATTTCAATGATAGTATGAAGAGAAGCATTATTTGTATCACATATTCTAATCATCTCATATAAAGGCTTAGTAAAAGCAAGAATATATTCAATTTGATCCCAAAATACATCACTCACCAACTTATCTTTGATGTTTTGTGTCATGTCGATATCATCATTACGATAAGAAGACAATTCTTCACTAATTACCATGGTCTGTAAAGACATCTTAATCTCCTTGAACCTCTTCAAACATGACTATCATACTCGCAAATCGAGAGTATCAGCAATGGCGAGCATTTTTAACGTAGAGTACTTCTTGAACATGTCATATCTCATCGAGTGATTATTGATGAGATTTTTTATCTTGGTTACCAATGTGGCCAAATTCTGAATCCATTAACATTCTCTATACAATGCTTCACCATCTAGAGTATTCTTTGGAGCACATATCTTCTTGATCACTAGATTGACCGTATGCACGACACACGGTGTCCAAAAAATATGTTTATTCATTATTGATAGAAAAATATGAGAAATACTAAAAATCTACAAACAAAATATGCATAAAAATTATAATACATGTGGATATTTTTTCTCAATGTGTAGACCTGCTAGTCTACAATTTGCAGCATTATCGGTAATAGCTTGAACTAACTTATCAATTCCCACTGACAAAATAGCAGCATTCATTAGATTAGCAATAAATATGTAATTTTTCATCTCACCTTCACAATTCACAGCTCGTAAAAATATTGGTCTGTCCTCATTGATAGCTATAAAATTGATAAGGGGTCTTCTTTGTGGATCCGTCCAACCATCACATACAATAATTATTCATTTATCCTTCCATCGACATCTAATCGGTTCAAGAAGTCTATCAATATGTTCTCTTTCTTCCATCAATAATCTTGTTCTCAAAAGACCATATTTGGGTGGATCATAACCTATAACCAACAAAATAATTAGAGTTATACATAAGAAAAAATCAGTAATATTTAAAGTAGATATTTAAAAAACTAACTTGGAGCCGTGACTTGCATGCCAAATCATATGATTTTTCGTAATGCGGATTAAGTGCAAAGTTGAATGAAAGACCATCGGAATAAAACATTCTAGCAATTTCAACATCTAAATTTTTTTTAACCTGAATTTTATGGCAATCTTCAAGAGTTCTATTACCAGTAATTTTCTTCCTTTTACTTGAAGATCCTTGCTCTTGATTATACAGTGCAGGAGATTCATTTGAGAATGAAAACGAATTGTTACCCGTATCACTTGAAATAGATCGAGGTAGTGGAACCATACGATTGTGTTTAGCAACTTCCTTCACTTTTGAAGCTTCACTCTCCAACTTTGATAATTCACATCTTTTCGCAATTGTTATTATCTTGCACTCTGCTATACCAAATCCTACAATCTTTAGTAAATGTGCTTTAACTTTAGAGTATGATCCGATAAATTGTTTTTGACAAAAGTTGCAAACAATTTTAAAGTTTCCTCCTCCATATTCACTTGCTTTCCCTATCTTGGTTACAAAATTCCATAATGGAGTGAGATCTTTTTGTTGCTCATGAACTTCTCTTGCTTCATCTTCACCATCAATAAGTACTGCATCATTAATAATTACAAATATTTTATATTTGTAGTCCCTACATAATTTAATAAGAGATTGAGAACATAAAAATATAATATATGCATCAAGGGTGCAAGAAATTTTGCTAAAATCTATTTGAGACATTTATCTAACATGTTTCGTACATACTCAAATACATTGCACATAACTAAAATATGAACACAATATCAATCACTTTACTTTTCTAGCAACATTCAACCACATAAATTCAAAACAACTGTGTATGATAAGCATTTAAAAATAAGAATTAAAATCTAACTTATTTATGAAAGTAGGGATATAAACAACAAATCAACAATCACATTTACTCCCATGAGAAACAAAGACAATAATCGAACGACAACCTTCAATCATAAAGTTTGGGGAAGAAAAAGAAATCGGAATTTGAAGCTGCTCAGCCGCAGGCATCCCGTAAGTTTCAACACAAAAAAAACAAATTACTTTTAAACCTAAACAAATGTAAATTTACCTATTTGCCCATTTAATTCTTGTTTTGGCCAGGACACGTTTCCTACCCGAGTCCCACTCGAATCCGCATCAAATTCGCGTCAGACGCTTATCCTCAACTCAATTGCCGTATCCTGCTATCATTGCCGCCAACAGGTTAGATTGAATTTCTAACCCGTTATGAGTCAAAAAAGTTTCTTGATCCATTGGTTCAATCTGTATTAATTAACGGGTTCAAACTGTAACATGTTGGATCAAATCTTTGCCCACCTAGAGGTATAAACGGTCATACTAGTTAGGATACATCTATTCCCAAAAACCCATATAGATTATTTTAAAAAGTGATTAAAATATATTTTTTTCATAACTCATCTGGCATTTGCCTATCTTAAATCTTAACACAAAAGTTCACAAAATAAGCTTGACCTTTTCTATCATTGTTTTAATTTTCCAATATACCGACCTGGTACACTAAAAATTTTCGATCAAGCCATTTTGGTATCTATTTAAACAAAATATTGACCAATACGAGTTTCCAGCAGGCCATATAACTTCGGAGGAAAAATATAGAGTTTGTAATTTTTTGTAATTTTATTTTTTCGAAGTAAGAACAGTATAAATTGAGAATTAGTTAAAAAATCGTGTATTTTCTTTAGGTTGATAATTTAATTTATTTTATTATTCCGGTAAAAATGTGATGCAAATCACATATTCCTATACATATCCGGCATTGGACTCGTTCTATATATTGATTGGTATTAGTTTTTAAAACATTGGTTTACACCTCATCCATGGTAATATTTTTTGTTCAATATGATTTTATATTTATAAGTTTTATAAAAAAACCCACATCTTCTATTTTATTATGAAACAAATAAATAATAAATTATGAAAGAGATTTAAAATGGATATAGTTTTAAAAGTAATTTGCAAATAAAAATATTTATGAATAAATTAATTCAAGTCTTCCAATGGGAGGGAATGAGGGATCCTATATTGACTAAGTTTTCCAATCACTTATAAATACTAACTCTTCTATCATTTCATTACCAACTTCGTTCTCTCTGAATTTGATTCGTTTTCTCTTGCTGTAAAAATGGTGTCACCGAGTCTCAAGGGTTCAGGTGCGATTGGGAGGAATGGGCTTCCCAAAATCCAGACGGAAAAGAAGGACGACGGAATATTTTACGACGACATCACGCCGCCTGTTAAAGCTCACACCATCGACGAGCTCCATTCATTGCAGAAAAAGAAATCAGCGCCGACTACTCCACTCCACGGTGCTCATGGTGCATTTGCAGCTGAGGAACAGCTTAAGTCCATCAGGTAACGTAAATCATATCCATATTTTTTATCCGGATCCGGTGGGTCGGTCATCTTCCAAATTTTTTATTTATTACAGATCATCTTTCATTTTCCACACTTTTATATATATATATATATATATATAATTACTTTTAAATAATCACTGATTTAATTTTTTTTATTTTAAAAATATAATTAACTGATTAATATCAATTAATATATTGAACATTTTAATTAATTAAATGATGAATATCATTTTTTAAAAGAGTTTATAAATAAAAAAAACATAATATCTCTATTATATTAACTATATTTGAATGTTATTATGTTAAATATCAATAACAAATACAATTCTTATTCGTTTATATTTAATTTCTTTAATTTTTTATTAAGGTTCATTTGAATTGAATAAGATTTGGAAGAATTTGATAATTTTGAAATCAATATAATATTGTTTTATTTTATATTTTTTGCATTTGAATATTATTATATGCATATTTTAAAATTAATAAAGTGATGAATATCATTTTCTAATTTAATAAAAATGAGTTTATAAATAAAAAAAACATAATATCTCTATTATATTAACTATATTTTTATGTTATTATGTTGAATATCAATGACAAATACATCCTTATTCGTTTTTATTTTAAGTATTAAATTTTTTATTAATGTTCATTTGAATTGAATAAAATTTGATAACTTTGAAATCAATATAATATTACTTAATTTAATATCTTTTGCATTTGAATATTATTATATGCATATTTTTATTTTTATTTGACAAAAGGGAAAATGTTTGACACATCACAAACTTTAAGGTTATTTTTTTTCTTTTTATGATTATGAATTTATAACATAAGTGTACGTGGTACCAAATTTAATTCATATTTTTTTCTTCCAAAAAAATAGAAAACAATTTAAATTCTTTTTGAAATTATGAGAAAATAGAAAACATTTTTTTATTAATTTGTTTCTTTGATATTATTCTATTAATTTAAAAAATAATGTGAATTGTTTTATTTACATAACACCAATATTTAATTAATTTTTTATGTAATCATATTCTATTAATAGATCACGACCTCATTTTTTTATTTACTTGAAATTAAATTCAAATTATTCATTTTTATTTTTTTTTTGTCGCCCTCTCCAGTGCATCTTTGGCATCCTTGACCAGAGAGACAGGCCCGAAACTAGTGAAAGGAGATCCTGCCAAATCAACTGAGACTCCTCGAATAGCACAAGCGACTCATCACAATGCTATACCCAACATTGAAGCCAGTGATAGTTCTTTGAAATTCACTCATGTGCTCTATAACCTCTCACCCGCAGGTAAATTTTAAAGTTTTTTTTTATTATTCGGAGGTTCGTCATAGTTGTGAGCGTGTGCAGAATTATACGAGCAAGCCATACTCAATGAAAAAGGTTCATTTATTACATCAACTGGTGCGTTAGCTACCCTTTCGGGGGCAAAAACTGGAAGATCCCCTAAAGATAAACGTGTGGTAAAGGATGAGACAACAGAGGCTGAGCTTTGGTGGGGAAAGTAAGTGACAATTTTAATCATTCCTAAACACTTATACTAGAGCTTCTCTAATTATTTTTTGTTTGTTTAGGGGTTCACCCAACATTGAAATGGATGCAAACACATTCTTGGTTAACAGAGAAAGAGCTGTGGATTATCTGAATTCACTTGATAAGGTTTTTGTGAATGATCAATTCCTTAACTGGGATCCAGAGAATCGTATCAAAGTTAGGATTGTATCAGCAAGGGCTTACCATTCTTTGTTCATGCACAATATGTGAGTAAATATGATTTCTGATACTTGAAAAGTGGTGGTGATTATAATATTAGTGATCTGTGGCAGGTGTATTAGGCCAACTCCACAAGAGCTTGAGAATTTTGGTACTCCAGATTTCACTATATACAATGCTGGAAAGTTTCCATGTAATCGTTACACAAACTATATGACATCATCTACTAGCATAGATATTAATCTTGGTAGAAGAGAAATGGTGATACTCGGCACTCAATATGCCGGAGAGATGAAGAAAGGCTTATTTGGTTTAATGCATTATCTCATGCCTAAGCGACAAATCTTGTCATTACATTCTGGTTGTAATATGGGTAAACAAGGAGATGTTGCCCTTTTCTTTGGCTTATCAGGAACTGGAAAAACAACTTTGTCTACTGATCAAAATCGTTATCTTATCGGAGATGACGAACATTGTTGGGGCGATAACGGAGTTTCGAATATCGAAGGAGGGTGCTATGCAAAGTGTATAGATTTATCAGGGGAGAAGGAGCCTGATATTTGGAATGCAATCAAATTCGGAACAGGTTTTCTCAAAATTTAAACACTTTTTTTGGGTAGATTTGAAATGAAGTGATTTTGCAGTGTTGGAGAATGTTGTGTTTGATGAGCATACACGTGAAGTGGATTACTATGACAAGTCAGTCACAGGTGATGTATTCTTTATCATCTATATGTCTCTATACAATATAAATAATATAGTGTTCCATTACAGAGAATACTCGAGCAGCTTACCCCATTGAATACATCCCTAACGCGAAAATTCCATGTGTTGCTCATCATCCCAAGAATGTGATCCTCTTAGCCTGTGATGCCTTTGGTGTGCTCCCGCCAGTGAGCAAGCTGAATTTGGCACAAACAATGTACCATTTTATCAGTGGATACACAGCCTTGGTACCATCTTTTTCAGTCATTTATTTTGATCATGAAAAGTATATTGAACTTGTATTTGCAGGTTGCTGGTACTGAAGATGGAATAAAGGAACCAACAGCAACATTCTCAGCGTGCTTTGGAGCTGCATTCCTCATGCTGCATCCCACTAAATACGCAGCCATGTTAGCTGAAAAGATGCAAAAGCACGGTGCAACGGGATGGCTTGTCAACACAGGCTGGTCGGGTGGAAGGTAAAAATGGCTTTGTATTTACGAGTTTTAATGGTATTTTATATACGGTTTGGTCTGTTTGTTACAGTTATGGTCAAGGGAGTCGTATAAAGTTAGCGTACACGAGAAAAATCATTGACGCAATCCACTCGGGTGGCTTGTTGAATGCTACGTATCACAAGACTGAAGTTTTTGGTCTTGAAATTCCGGATCAAGTGGAGGGTGTGCAGTCACAAATCCTTGATCCCATTAACACTGTACGTTTATCAAGTGACTACAACTATAACCACAACCCGTGGTTTATTTAACTGTTGGTGTTGTTATTTGTAGTGGTCAAATAAGAAAGCTTACATGGAGACATTAGTGAAACTTGGTGGGCTTTTCAAGAACAATTTTGAGGTGTTTGCGACCCATGAAATCGGCAAGGATGGCAAACTCACTGATGAAATCTTGGCTGCAGGGCCTGCACTTTGACAAGAAAGTTGCTGCTAGTGGTGAAATAAGACTGTGATTCAATAGCCTGCTGCTTTTTTCTTTATTTTTTCGTTTATTCTTCATGATATACGTTTGAATAACTTCATTATTTATCATACTGAAATTACAAGAAACATGTTGTAAAAACATAGCAAATCACAAACCTTGACATTTCATATAAGAATTCATGGGAACCACCGACTGTGCATCCATCTTCAAAGTTTTTCTCCTTCGGGGAAGTTTCGAATCATACGATCTGTTGATTCGCATGAACATAGATCAGTTAGCAAATGAAGATAATGAAAAAAGCAGGTGAATGGGTAGATCTTTACATTCCAAAAAGGTGGTGTTTTCACATCTTTACAAGAACCATTTTTTTGCTTCTTTGTGAGATATATTTATCCAGTTTCAGGTCTATTATTTGTGTTAATCTGCCTAGCTTCTCAGGGGGATTAAATCCATGGGGAAAGCCAAGTCGAAAGACGTATGACTTGATCGTTGATCAGCAACATTTCATCAATTGCTGTTAAGAATGATGACTTGTTGTTCTTGTTTCTAAAACAACAGAGGGGGGGCTATTTAAGGTTGTCGAGTTTCAGGATGGATGGCATGGACTCATCTTGCTTACACCAAACGGCCATGGAACCGTCTTCATTTTCTTGTTTGTTTTGTCTAGGCAAATGCAATCCGGTTCGAGTTCCACAACTGTGGTGCAGATCATGCATTCTCGTCTTCTACTAGAAAACGACACTGCTGTAGTAATCGAAATATCGCATTCCCGGAATTCTCACCAGAACGCCATGCCCCTCCCTCCTCTTCAATCAGGAACACAAAAAAATGCATAAATTTCCAAGAAGCCCCTGTGCTTTACATGAACTTTCATTGAATAAGTATCTGTCTCACAATACAATATTTTTCATGAAACTTTGAAAAGCAGGCTGAAGCAAACAAACTGGGACACAAAAATGGACTCAATAAGTTGTGTGCTGTGTGCATAAGTTTGGCTAATCCGTACAGTTACCATGACTTACCAAACAAATCATCCTTGAATGGAATGGAATGAAGGACTCAAAAGGGAAACAGTCGTTTACCGGGGCTCCGGGGGCAAAACTTTCAGAT
Organism: Utricularia reniformis; assembly: GCA_009725065.1. Taxonomy (NCBI): domain Eukaryota; kingdom Viridiplantae; phylum Streptophyta; class Magnoliopsida; order Lamiales; family Lentibulariaceae; genus Utricularia; species Utricularia reniformis. The sequence continues at coordinate 35,903 of RWGZ01000255.1, read as the reverse complement.
CCCGCATCCATTCACAGAAAGAGGGATCATCAAAGTGTATGAAGCTGGTTTTAAGCTTTGTTCTTTGCTCACTAGTTAATGTTCTAAGCTGTGGAAATCTGGCTTCTTGCTCATAAGCAGGATCTTTGTGAGCAGGAATCATACGTGACACGAAGTATCGAGCCTGTGAGCTTCCCTCCTGTAGAAAAAAAAGACATTTGAGGGTCATATTTATGTTCCAAATTAACCTCAGATTGCAACTCAATCAAAAAAATAACAATGTGACCTTGAACGCAAGAATCCTCGGAGCGGGAAACCGTAGTTCAGTAAGCTCCTCAGCCAGTGTTCTACACGCAGCCAATGCTGCAGCGCTTTTTCCTTCTTGGGCAGCGAGTTCAGCACCGAGCCAGATAAAGACATCGGTTCCATGGTCGAGGACAAGTGCAGCATCAGATTGCATTGCAAGGTCATAAGCTGGTAGTTCTTCGAAAGTTCCACCTTCTCGGTGCATGAGACAACGAGGGGACATCATACGGAGGGATAAATCAAAGGATGCATTCAGAAATAAAGCACGTAAAACAGATCTCTCATCTTCATGGCCAATGATACTCCCAAGTAAGGGGCCTCTTCTAAGATGGAACAAGAGTTCGGGCAATATCGAAAGCTCCTTGGGAAAGCGACGATGGAGCTTTGAATTTGGAACAAATGATCCGAACTTGTTTGCAACATCTTTAATCCTCTCTTCGATAGTTAATCGCATATCAAGAGCATCTGTAGCGGTTTTTGCTCGCAAAAGTGTTCTTTTAGCAATAAGAACAGCAACAATATCTTCTTGAATGCTTTCAAGATAAGCTGAAACACTATCCACAGTAGGCAGCCTCAAAGTGATCACTCTTGAGACATCAGCTTGATAAATATTTGAGTATTGAAATGAAAATTGGAAGTACACAAAATCACTCTTGATATCACCACGAGTTTCAAAGGATATAGCAAAACACTGTGACTCTTCGACACTCAGCATCTGTAAGGAAACAATTTTATCACTCTCGAAAGAATCGTGATTATCAGCATGTGCCTCCTCACCAGGGCCAATCACTTGACTAACAAACATATCATCTGAACATCTGATTTCTAGTAAACCATGGGAGCCTGCCGCCCTTGTGGATGCCCTCTGTAGATTAACACCAAATGCTTCCCCAAAGTCATCATGGAGGATAAGAACTCCTCCAGAAAACTTCGCAAGAGGCAGAAGCATAGGGACACGTACAGGACACATACCAGCGCATAGTATATCAACCACTGTACTTCCACGATGAGCCTTACGACCAAGATTCTCCATCCATTTTAATGCAGAGCTCTCCATGTATGCATAGTTAGGATGGCTAAGAGAATGAGGAGCTGAACCAGGGCCATATGTACTAGGACCACCAGCACACACAATTATCCTGCTACTTCCTCCAGGTCTTTTGATAACCCCTCTTGATATTTCAGTTGACGGACCCCGAATTATCCCTAATGCAACATCCACAGCCACGCCTAAACAACGGTCTCGCAAAGCTTCAGGCAAATTGAGCTTATATGGTCTCAAAGATGACAAGATTGCATGAGCTACTTGAAGCGAAGCATGAATTGGAGACAAATATACCCCTGTTCCATAAATTAATGTCCTCAGAACTTCTTCACTTGGTGATTTTTCTCCAGAAAGTACATCAGCAGATGCAGTTGATTCCTCAGAGAAATCATACACCGAGACTGTGCGCCCATACAGGACAATACCTAGTCTAGTAGTTGGTGGCAACGAATCAACAAATGCATGCAACGAACTCTGTAGATGCTGTAAATGTTGTTCATCTAAGCATTCATCTATCACCAATACAATCGGGGCAACTACCTTGGATGCAGAAGGTGGAATAAAACCAGGCCTTATGTTGCCAGTCATAACATAGTCCACCAAAAGATATGATAGTTCAGGCAGATTATTCAAAAGTGCTTTGCTAGGAGCTATGTATTCCCCATCACTGCCATTCAAATTCCTGCATATTACACACTGCCATTGTCCAGACCCAAGCAAAATATTACTATATAAATTTGGATAAGCCCCACAAATTTTGCAGCGATGTGGTTCACGCTGAATTATCTGAGGACCAGGAGAAACCTCCCTACCAGGTGAAACCAATGCGCCGAATCCTAAGCTATTTACATTCGCTAACTTTTTCTGTTTCAGCACCTGGGAGACCAATATCAAAGATAAATCAGTAAAAACATCCTTGTATTAAAAAGGAAACCATGAACTTGGAAGCATTATTTCTAATTTCTTTGAACAAACACAAAATTTTAAAATGCACAAAACACATAATTCTTGACTTCTCAATGTTCTTATTAGTAGAGATACATATAAAACATAAAAATGGTGTATGTGCAGTAAAATAATTGAAGAAAATTAAAGGAGAAATAATTACTTTATGTGCTGAGAATAGAACATTAGGCTGTTCTGCATACTGGGTCACGTCCTCTGTAGCTTCAGAAAGTTGATGCTGCAAATCAACAGATCCAGTCGAAAAATTGGCAGGTGGCGAGGAGGTAGGCAATGAGGAACCAGAAGAATAAGCCACTGGCTGAGGTGTTGAAGGAGACGTTCTAAACGGTACAGCAACCTGTTGTAGTGGCGAAGAAAATACAGGTGGACCAGGAGGAGAGGTCATACGCGGAAATGGGCTGCCCATTTGAACTCCATTTGTAACCGGTGGCAGATTTGGAGAACCAACGAACGGAGAACGGATCTGATTGGGATGGATTATCGTTGGTGGTAGATACCTAGGGATCGTCGGTGAAGAATATGGCAGAGAAACATTTTCCTGTTTCGAATCTGATCCAGGTGTTGAGCCAGGTGAGAAGCTCGAAGACTGGGATCGTTCCGCCATCGAATTCTAGCCACTGAACCTTTAAAAAATACCCTAGAATTCGAGTTCAGCAGTATGAATTTCAACGAATACCAATAAATTGCAGCTAACCTTCAACTAGAACCCCATCATAAGAATCTCGTAGTTCGATCAGTAGGAAATAAGGCATAAGACAATGCCGTAATGGTGGTGAAACATCGGGCACCGCCGCCGGCAATTATGCAGAATTGCAAGGGAATCGAAAATTGCGGAATTGATACCACCAAAGGAACAATGTCGATTCACTCAAGTCAAAGTCGTTAGTTAATTGCCAACGCTTTAAGTATTTAATTTTAATTTTTAAGCTTAATTTTGTAATTTAAAAAAACTCCTACATGGAACATATCAAAAAGTCTTATATACTCTTATATACAACAAATAATAAGTATACCTTTGAATCATTAACGTTCTCCACACATAAATAAATAATAACCGAGTTCGTCTTACAACGAATCGGTCGACTGCTGACACCCCCGGTTTTCGAACCACAACAGTTACTAATGAGGGCACAACAAATTTGATTTTGTTTGTGTGCTTTCAAAAAACACGATTTAAACATATCAACGCACTTTTAATCACCAAAATATACACATGTCTAAATCATTGAACCAAACAATATGGATGTTTAAATGCAAAATAAAAGAGTGAAAGGTTAATTATTTCCATAACATATGTGAAAAACTAATATAAATTAACAAAAAGTATCACAAAATTGGTGGCGCAGTACGTGCTATTGAACAATAAACAAAGCGAATCCCAGCAAGGGCAGCAACATCATTGAACTAAAAGTCGCCGGCCGGATTCTGCTGCTCATCGACGACATCCTTAACCCGCCACTATCTCTAAGATCTGCCCCTAAAATCTCAACCGGAAAATCACAGGTTCCGATTGAGGGATCTTCGGGAACAACCTCTCCTAATCCATCAAAATCACAAGACAAACCCTCCATATTGTACTGGGATCCCATTTGGAAGAAATTGTTGAATGCGTACGATACATTCTGATTGAATGTCAAATGATCGCAAGATCCGCCTGAATACAACGGCGTACAATCCGCTTTTTTACAAGCGATATCGAATTGTTCCTTCACTTTGGTTGGATTCGATGTATCGCCGTTGAAAATACACCATCTCTTCGGCATGGAAACTGTACCTCTCGCGACGCTTGGGTAAACGCTGTGATTATTTCCAGAGAGATCGATTTTGTACTTTGGTTCGCCGTTTGATTTGTAAATCCCGTAGTGACGAGCGTATGATCTATTGCCGTTTATACTTACAGTATTCTCATCAGCCAAATTGTATATATAGATCTCGATTGATGCTCCTGGTCTCAACGGCGTCCCTTTGTTACTCTTGATATAAGGAATGAATGATCTGTAAAACCGTTCGGCGTTAACTACATTCGCCGCTGTATGACCGTCCGTCGGCCATCCGATCTGCGATATCACTATCTCTACATCCGGCGCTCCAATTTTCGCCAAAGCAGCGGCGTAAGAATCATAAACCTGTTGAAATTTGAAGTTCTAACTCCTCAAATCCATGAAAACTGATGAAAAAAGTGACTGAAATTACCAGCTCAAACACGTTTCTGTAGACATGATCGCCGTCCTGGACCGTGAAATTGGACTTGTTATCCATGAAGGCAAATTCAATTGGCATTTTGTTAATCAACACGAATTCCAACGGCAAAAATGTGATTGAAAATGTGAATCTCGTGCCATTTATAGTTTCCATTAACTCCGTCACTTTCTCTTTATACACATAATTGAAATCGGAGTCCGAAGGCTTCGTGATCGGGTTCAATACATCAAGGCTATGTGTCATTGTCGCAACAAGGTAATCATGCTCGTTTGATAAGATAACATGCTTCACGATCTTCATCGCCGTCACCGCAAGCTCATATACCGTTGTGTTACCCAGCGAAGTAACGTCTGTTCCTATACTCAAGCCCCTAATTCCATATAAAAATTTAGGTGTGAGATGCAAAGTTGATCAATATAGTTTATGATTCTGACAATTTTAATCCTTAAATTTTATAATTATAACAATTGTCAAACCAGTTTTCGTACTTTATATTTTTTTGTAAAATCAATTATCAAAGTTTTGCATGTATGAGATAATTGGTTTTAAAAGTTTACAATTTTGTTAATTAAAGTCTTTGGCCAAAATTCACGAACTTTTTTGTCACTTTAGAGATTTGATTAATCAAATATCTAGATAACCAAATTTGTTAAAAATTTAAAATTTTTATATTAAATATGTCGTTACAAACCTTGAGAACCAAACATTTGTCAAAACTACGAATGTATGGAGATTGAATGTACAATCTTCTCAAAAATTAATGATCGAAAACATGTATATTATCATAGCGAAATTCAATCAACTTACTTGACATTAACACCCATGTTCTTGAATCGTCGAACATGTTGATTTAGATAGTATCTACCGATATTAGGAATTTGTAAGAAAGCTAAGTTCGAGGAAGGCATCGTCAAGGTTACGGCAATGTCGGTTCCGATGAATGCTGACATGGCTTTCATTTCGGGACTAAAGATCTTGAGATAATCGATGTTATTTTGCAACATTATGTCGACAACCATAGAAGGAAGCAATCTATGAGATGTTTTTCTTCCCCAATTGATGCCGATCTTACCGCTGTATACCGAGTTCCACCCATAAATGATCGTAAATCCAATCCATAAGAAAAACTTTCGATGATTCAATGATGTTTTCCCCATGTAAATGATTCGAAACAGATCTGTATTGAAATATCTAACACGACAAGAAGAGAATGTGATTAGTTTTCTTTACTTGGAAAAATGAATTTGGAGTTTGTTTCTTGTGATGTATGATTTTAGTAATTGGATTAGCGGTTTTGAAGAACTGCCATATATTTATTCATTTGGCATGTGGGATAAAAGAAGCTAAATACATAATTATAAAAGGATAAAAAATTATAAATAAAATCATTAAAAAAACAATGTTGTCAAAGACTCAAATATTAAAGTGTTAAACATAATTGAGTGTTAAATGAGGGTTGAATAGGGTTTTAACTAATGTTACCAGGATTTTCTATTTTTACAAAAAATTACGAATAGGATTCTCTAGGATTCGCGAATCTCTCCCGATTCTCGAATCGTATTTTTTTTAACGGATTTTTTTAGAAGACAAAATTAAAAAAAATCAAAAAAACAAATAAGAAATATAAATTATTATATCATAAATTTGCTAAGTTATATAATTATTATCGATTTTTAATTATTTTATTAATTTTAAATTTTAACCAATTTTTAGTTTTTTTATGATAAATTATTTATTATATCTTATATTTATAATTTGAAAATGATTAAAATATATTTTATCAATAATTATTATTATTTTTACTTATAAAAAATTATAAATTATATAACTAAAATAATTATTATAAATATAAAATTAACGAATCATTCACGAATCTTCCGGATTCTCTAAAAAATTGCGCACTACGAATCGCAAATCGTGTCGTATCACGTATCGTGGTAACATTGATTTTAACATATAATATAAAGTTTATATTTAATTTACAATTTTCAAAATAAATTTGTTCTAAAAAATAATTTAAACGATTCAAGTGTTTTATATGTTAGATTGGTTTTTTAAGGTTTAGATTATTTTTTATGTTTTTAACTATTTTGAAGAACGAGACCAATTTAGTGGAGTTTTTGTGTTGCATAACATCGTAACTTGTTATGTTGTTAAAAAGTAGCATGAATTTTCGATTGAGTTTGTTTTTGTCATTAATTAAATTTGTTTTACAAACATAGCACTGATTTGCAGTCTGTCACTGACAGCTTTATTAGTAGCTCGGTTTCTATAATTATAGAAACCGAGCTACCATTTTTTTTTATTTTTAATTGTTGTTTTTAATGCTTTTTCGATATAAAAAAAATGGTAGTTCGATTTCTATAATTATAGAAACCGAACTACTAATAAAGCTGCCAGTGACAGACTGCAAATCAATGCTATGTTTGTAAAACAAATTTAATCAATGACAAAAACAAAATCAATCGAAAATTTATGCTACTTTTTACATTTTAACAAGTTAAAATGCTATCTAAAAAACTCACTCCAATTTAGTGATCGGTTTGACCGATTCATCCATCGGATCAGGTTGGATTGACTTCACGAAATTTTGACACATTTAATCTATAATATTTGAAACATATTCACAAATTCGATTAATAGAATGTAGAATCCAAAACACAAAAATCGAATTCATGCACACTAAACCGTATTTATGATATATTTTTGTTCTCATATAAATATATTATTTTATTAGCTTTGTGCATCAATTGTCAAATAATTTTGTGTATCAGTTTATCTACACCAAAATCAATTAACTAAATATAAACCCGTATAATTGGGTACGAGATTTTGGTAATCTGAACCATGGTTTTAAAAATCGATCGAACCGATAGATCGAAAATGTTTTATACTAGTCGGATCAGAGGGTCGAGTCGATTTGAACCGGTTTAATAGAAAAATAAATAATAATGTTAATGAACAAGAGAAATATATTTTAAAATATATTTTTTACAAAGAATTCTTAAAAATGTAATTAGGTGATATAAAATAGTATAAAACAGTTTTGATATATATTTTTTAAAAAAATTAAAAGTTTTTAATATAAATTCTTAAAAATGAGTTTTTTAACCGGTTTTGAGTGAAATAAATCGGTTCAATCAAATTTTTTGGTTCCAAAACCGGTTTGAATCGGATAGTGATAATGAATGATTCCTGATCGAACCGGCTGATCCGACCGATTCTTTAAAACCATGATCTGAACTTCAATATGGATAGATCCGATTTGCCCAAGAAAATTTCTACAAAAAACAGTTGACTAATTAATTGTTTGAATTCATAGAAAAAACTTATTGATAAGTTTAAAATCAAGAAAACGACACATTCATTTATCTAACTTTTATAGTTTTAAAAAATTTGATTTTTATAATTCGAATCATATATTTAATCTCAAATCTACCCAAACTCAATGATTATTAATAAATATAAATTAGCATTAATTGTTTGTGAGGGTAAAAATGGTACATTTTTGGGAGTCAGCGCGGTGAGTATTGAATGAATTACCAAAAAGGGATCAAATAATGGGGAAAATCACACTCCCTATTTATGATATAGTTATTTCTGTTCTACCTTCCTTTACGACGTCGTTTTCGCTACTTCCCTCCTCTTCCTTCTTCCCTCAACTGCAACGGATCTGAACTCTCTACTGTCCTTCGATCTCTTCTTTGTGTTTTCTTCAACATATAAGCGCGCACTCCCGCTTTCTTTTACTGTTTATGTTGATGTAGAGATCGTGTGTCTAGGGTTTTTTGTGTGACGTGTATGGATCGTGTGCCTTGAGAGGGATTTGACGACGATGAGCAAAGCTGAAGAAGAGGAGGAGTGGTTCCACGACTCGTTGGACCGGATCCTTTCCTCTGCTTCTTGCTCTTGCTCGCCGTCTGCCGCAGACCCGGAAGATGAGTACGATCCAACTTCTGATTGTAGTCCGGATTATCATGCCTTGGTTCCTAGGTTTCCTCGTGGCTTCTCAGGAAACTATGATATTTGGAAGTCTCTGCCGTTATCCGTTGAGGAGCGCCGTATCAGTCTTCTACGCCAGATGGGTCTAAATCGTGATCCCTCTTCATGCTACACGGCTCAACGTTTGATTCGAAATGCTGTGGTATCTTTCAATAATGATGGAAATTCTTCAGAGAGTTTTTCTGCTTGCTCGAAAAATTGTCGTGATAGAAGTAATCGAAGTGTCCGAGTATCGAAGTCAAACGGGACCTGTAGTTTTGAGAAGAATCCCAAGGTCAGTTTCAATAGTTCTGTTCTATCTCGGGTTTGCAGAGATGAAAATGTCGGGACCTTTATTGGAAGAAATTGCTGTACAGAGGCGTCAAAAATTAGCAATCTTTCACAAGAGAGCTGTTCAGATTCTCCGGATAAACCTTCCATGGGTAATGATAATGGAAGCTATAATGATTCTTTAGATCTTAATTTAGAGAGTAACGGGCTTGAAGAAGCTGATGCGATGTGCATGATAAAAAACCTTGATAACGGAAAGAAGTTTGTGGTGAATAAGGTCAGGGAGGATGGAACATGGGAAAAGATTAAGGAAGTTGGAACTGGGCGTCAGTTAACCATGGAAGAGTTTTCATCTGAAATGTGTGTTGGGACTTCACCTATTGTACAGGAGTTGATGAGGAGACAGAATTTCGAGGATGGAAGAAATGAATCTTCAGTTTCAAACGCCAATGGAAATTATGTGGGTGATTCTAAGATGAAGAAGAGTAGAAGTTGGCTTAAGAGTATAAAAAATGTTGCAAGTTCAGTTACAGGGCATAAAGAGAGACGGAGTAGTGATGAGAGAGATACATCATCTGAGAAAGGGGGCAGGAGATCGAGTTCTGCCACTGATGATATCGATAGCCAAGACGTTTGCTTTCATGGACCTGAAAGAGTCCGTGTCAGGCACTATGGGAAATCCGTTAAAGAGGTCACTGCCCTATTTAAGAGCCAAGAGATTCAAGCTCACAAAGGTTCAATTTGGGCTATTAAGTTTAGTTTGGATGGAAAATACTTGGCTAGTGCTGGCGAAGACTGTGTGATTCAGGTGTGGCAGGTTCTTGAGACGGAAAGAAAGGGGGACTTTTTAGTGGATAAGTTTGAAGATGGAAATCTTCAAGTTGTGCATCTATCTAATGGATCACCTGAACCATCATCTATTTCACCAAGTTTAGACGGCCAGTATGAGAAGAGGAGAAGAGGGAAGACATCTATAACTAGAAAATCTGTGAGCCTCGAACAAGTTTTTTTGCCAGAGACTCTTTTTTCCCTTTCAGAGAAACCTGTGTGCTCCTTGCAAGGGCATCTAGACGATATCTTGGATCTTTCATGGTCCAAGTCTCAGGTTGGTAAACATTCATGTCGCCATGTATCTAACATGCCATATAGATTTTCAGTTTCTGATCTAAATAAGTTTTTCTGTCTTATCAAAACATGAATGCCCATAATAATACACTTATTAGTTTTTTCAGCAACTATTATCATCTTCAATGGACAAAACTGTGCGCCTTTGGGATTTATCTAGCAAGTCCTGCCTGAAAATATTTTCTCATAGTGACTATGGTAATTTCCTGCAAATTCTTTGTTTTCGTTCCTGAACTAAATTATGTAGCTTGCTTTTTTTAAAATTAAAACATAGATCCACTGTGAGTGTTATTTTGACGTGGATCTTCTGTGAACTTGATATTACTACTGATACACTCTAAGAAACACACAGAAGCTACTGAAACATGGGATTGAATACTGAAACTTGATCTTCAGTGTTATTTAATGTTTACAGCAGTCCTTTTAGTTGGATGGGATTGAATACTGAAACATAATTTCTTAAGAGTGATCTGCTGAGCATGGCCTTGCTTGTTCATATGTTGATGCGTTTGTCTTCAAAATTGTGTCCAACATGCGAATTTAATCTTTTAAGCTGATTAATTGGGCACTTCATAGGCAGTGAAAAAGTTTGTTGATGATGCCAAGCTTACAGAAAATCCGGGCGGTAAGGTTTTGGAGAACAATAAAGCAAGTGTTTTGATCCTAGTGTAAAAATGTAACACTTGGACTGATCTTGTTCTTATGGATGAAATGTGCAGCATCCATTAATTAGTTTGCGGATTTTCCTTGACTCAGTTACTTGCATCCAGTTCAATCCAGTCGATGATAGGTACTTCATCAGTGGATCCTTAGATGCGAAAGTCCGAATATGGAGCATTCCAGATCGTCAAGTTGTTGACTGGACTGATTTGCATGAAATGGTCACTGCAGCTTGCTACACACCAGATGGGCAGGTCAGGAATGGTTCATTGCATATCACTAGAACCTACTCATGTTATTTTTGATATGTGGAAATAGTGATTCCTTTTTCATTTTTACATTTCAAGCATATGCTAACGTGATTTGTTTTTAGGGAGCTCTGGTTGGTTCTTACAAGGGTAGTTGCCGCTTATACAACACATCAGGTTAGATTTCACTGAATGCAATTCACTCTTCTTCATCAGTAAAATTATTTACGGATTCAATATTTTCAGAAAATAAATTACTGCAGAAAAGCCAAATCAATTTGCAAAATAAGAAGAAATCCCACCAAAAGAAAATAACTGGTTTCCAGGTAAATTTGTGCATCAGTCAATCCTTATTCTTGGTTTGACGATTTATCAAGTGAGTCAAATTGGATGTTTGAGGCTTTTTCTTCTGTTCAGAAAATTATTTATTGAAAATGTGCTCCTGCTATATCCATTTTACAGTTCTCGCCTGGAAGTACTTCAGAAGTGGTTATCACATCTGCAGATTCCAGAATTCGAGCCATAGATGGTGTGGACCTTGTTCACAAATTTAAAGGTAATTAGATGGTTTGAAACAAAGTGTTTGCTTTTCTATATGGGTTATTTTGATTGAGTAATTATCAGTACAGTCGTGTTCTGCATTTTTAAGTATTGTTATTATTTACTTAATTTGTCTCTGTTAACAGTTTTTTGGGTGATTATGCATCTTTGCTATGCTGTTTTTTCGGTTTAAAAAAATCTATGAATTTCCTGTTGCTTTTTTCTATTTAGTGTAGTTGAGGGCTACATAAGGTGTTCTTAGTTTATGAATAGTGATCACTTTTTTTATTACAAATTTAATAAATTACGGCATATTCTTTTTAAAAAAGGTAGTAACATGGCATGTCAACATTTGTACATCCCTGGAGTTGCATCGGACATTGCATTATCTAGGGTAGGCCAGAGTTGTTTGTGTTATTCAGGCGAGTTGCAATGTGCTGAGCCTTTAAAGTTCCTTACTCTACCCTCCAACACAAGGAAACCTATTTATCTTTTCACCACATGACTACGGATTCTTGTCTTCCATATCCTGTCATATTATTAAATTTGTTTTTTTACAATGTCTGAACTGTGAGTTGTGATTGATAACTTCAACCTATTCATATTCTATAGAGGTCATGTTGATGTGCGATCCTCTGCACCGGGATTTTTTGTCTGGTTCATTCTACTGGCTTGTTAGCGTTTGTCTTAAAGTGACCACGAAGGATTATTAGAATAAAAAGATTGCTTGAAAGTGCTAGTTGGCCTTTTTTGGAATAATTGGAGTATTATGTGGTATTTGAGCTCAAGTTTAATGTGATTATCTTGGCATATTGGTCGATGTTATATGGTTTTACATTTAGAATACTAAACTCTTACCTATAAATGTAATAGAATTTTGCTTTAAACATGGTATTCGAAAAATCCCATGAATCGATCGACTTTGGTTAAAGCTAGAGTTGTTTTTTTGGTTCGCTTGCTTTATCCAAAGGTAATTCTAGGTATTTTCTGGTGCCATGTTCAAAACAGTGGTATTTTTGGGTCAGCAGAAAATTCTCTGTAGCTTTGCATCTGTTATCTGATTTTCTTATGGTATTATGTTACAACTCTTGATCATTGAATCATTTTATTATTTATGTAACTTGGGCAGGATTTCGTAACACAAACAGCCAAATTTCAGCATGTGTGACCACAAATGGAAAGTATGTGATATCTGCGAGCGAAGATTCATGCGTATACATCTGGAGACACAATTATGAATCTCAACCAAACCGAAGTAAAGTTGGAGTAACACGCTCATACGAGTTTTTTCACTGCCAAGATGTTTCAGTAGCAATCCCCTGGCCTGGACCAGTTTCCGAATCATGGGGTTTCCCAAATTCATCACCTCGAATACATGACGAAGGAGAAGGAACCATCGGTTATCATCACGAGAATATTATCCATGTTGATGAAGCTAATGAAAATAGCTCCCCTTGTGAATCTGGTTGCAGTAACAGTCCACTCCATGGATCTCTATCAACCCCATCACCATATTCCTTTCTCATCGATAGATTCTCAGCAACACGTCAAGACGAGAAACTTGTCGTCTCACCGGCAGCCAAGAACCGCAACGTTGAGTTCTCGAACGGGGTTTATCAAAATAGATCGGCTTGGGGTATGGTTATAGTAACGGCTGGACTTCGAGGTGAGATCAAAACTTTTCAAAATTTCGGATTGCCAGTACGTATTTAGGGGTTGATCGAAGGAGTGGAATGAAACCGTGAAAATATACACATTCATCTTTTTTATGGAGATGAGCTTATAGATTTACTTTTTCGGTTCGTGATTGTAACCCGGTGACGATATGTTGCAACGGGTTAATACGTAATAGTAAAGGTGTGATGGAGAGGTTGGTAAACTCGTGTGATTGTGGAAATTGTAAAGGGATAAAGGGGCTTGTCTTTGTAATCTAAGTAAACAAAATTCTTCATAAATTTATTAAAATTATTTCATCATTTTTTATCATCGCAACAATAGACTTATTGTTTTGATCGACCATGAAAAACATGATTTTTTTTCATCGCAACAATAGACTTATTTGTCACAGAATATGGTGGTAGCTTGAAGTTGAGGAAAGCCGATAGCAGTCAAGATTTCTCTCAGCCACAGTGCATGATTGGAAGCCGCTGCAGCCGCCATGTACTCCGCTTCTGCGGATGATTGAGTAAAGCAATATTTTTGTTTTTTAGATTTCCAGCAGAACATGCTTGATCCTAAGGTAAAGCAATAGCCGGATGTGTTTTTACAATCGTCCATACAACCAGCGAAGTCTGAATCAGTGAAGCCTAGCAGCACTGTATCTGAACCTTCAGCGAACATGAGACCATAGTTGAGAGTATGTTTGATGTAGCTCAGAATTTTCTTGGCTGCATTTAGGTGAATCATAGTCGGTTCATGCATGTATCTCGACAAAATACTTACTGAAAAGGCAATGCCAGGGCGAGTTGCAACTAAGAACATAAGAGAACCAATAATGCTTCTGAAAAGTTTGGAGTCATCGGGTGGACTTCCATCGATGGCTTCAAGTTTTAATCCTTCCATCATTGGCACATATGCAACATCCTCCACATTAAATTTTATCAATACATCATAAGCATATTTTTTTGACTCATAAAAACGCCAAGTGAATTTCGATGTAATTCAAATCCAAGAAAATATGAAGTTGTTCCCAAATCATTCATTTCAAAGCAGGACTGCATACCTTTCTTTACCTTTTCAATTTCAGAGCCATTGTTACCCAATACCAGCAAGTCATCTACGTATACAGAGATGATGGTGATAGAGCAGGCCTCAATCTTGAAATACAAAGTTGCTTCAACATGGCTTTTAGAGAAGTTTAGCTCCAGCAGATGTGTGTCCAGTTTTGAGAACCAAGCCATTGGTGCTTGTTTTAATCCGTAGAGTGCCTTTTTTAGTTTCAAGACTTGATGTTCATGTTTATTGATCAGAAATCCTTCTGGTTGTTCGATATAAATAGTTTCAGTGAGGTCACAGTTGAGGAATGCGGATTTCACGTCTATTTGATACATTTTCCATATTTTCTGCGCAGCTAGAGTGATCAGCAACTTGATAGTATCCAGTCTTGCTACCGGGGCAAATGTTTCATTGAAGTCCACTCCCTGAATCTGAGAGTATCCCTTCACCACCAACCTTGCTTTCAATTTGTTAATACTTCCATCAGGATTTAGCTTCGTTCTAAATATCCATCTGGTTCCAATTACTTCTTGATTTATTGGTCTATCTGCAAGTTCCCAAGTGATGTTTTTAATAATCATATCTAGTTCATCCTTCATGGCTAATGTCCATTCTGTTGACAGCAGAGCTTCAGCAGTACTTGATGGGGTCTCTTTGGCAGTTAGGCATCTAGAGTATATGTCTTGTCATGTTCTGATTTTTTGCACATGTGTGTTTTCCGTGACTGTTTCATTCATGCTTTCATCATGTTCATCCATGGTATGTGAGGACTCTCCATCTTCCAAGGTTTCGATAAGACTAAAGGATTCATCCTGCTCAGGGACATTGGAGTCAAGGACGCTGCATCCCAGGGTCCAGTCCCATTTTTTTCTTTCATCTTAACTGATACTTCGACTGACATATACTTTGAGTGAGGAGGGATTTAACACTCTGAATCCTTTGCAAGTTAGTCCATATCCAACAAAGATTCCCACATTTGCTTTGTCGGAGAGCTTGTCTCTTTTTTCAGAAGGTATCAATGTATAACAAATGCTTCCAAATGTCCTCAGATTTTTCAGAGAAGGTTTATGCTTATAGAGAGCTTCATACGGTGTTTTGTCCTCAAGAGCCTTTGTAGGGAGTCTATTTTGAATGAATGTTGATGCATATACAACCTCTGCCCATACTTTCTTCGGCAATTGTTTTTCCAGCAGTAAGCAGCGAGTCATATTTAGTAGAGTTCTGTTTTTTCGTTCAGCGGTGCCATTTTGTTCGGGGTTGTATGACACTGCTAACTGATGCACGATTCCATTTTGAGACAGAAACTCCTCAAACGCTGCAGACTTGTACTCTGAGTCATTATCTGTTCTGAGTAACTTTATTGAGGCATTCAGCTGTTTTTCTGTTTCAATCTTGAAGTGTTTGAAGACTTCGAAAGTGTCGCTTTTGTTTGCTACAAAATACGTCCAGCAAAATCTGCTCATGTCATCAATAAACGAGATAAAATATAAGCTGCCACTCAAGGACGGAGTGGACATTGGTCCGCACAGATCCGAGTGGATCAATTGAAGTCCGTAATTTGATCTCCATGAGACTTCACTTGGAAATGGAGTTTTAGCCATTTTTCCCTTGTGACATACTTCACATATATCTTTCAACGGTGTTAAGGAGAGAATATCAGTTGTCATATGCTTTCTTGACAGTTTGGAAAGTCTCTCAAATCCAATATGACCTGTTCTTTTGTGCCAAAGTGAGGTATTTTGATCAATTGCCGACAGGCATACTTCATTGGAGTCATGAGAATTTACATAAAAGCATCTCCTAAGCATTGATACTTGACTTAGGTAGTCACCATTTGGCAGATAGATGAGACATGAGGATTTTTCGAAGATTAATTTGAATCCTTCCTCGATCAATTGTCCAATACTTAACAAGTTGAATCCCAAATCCCGCACAAAAAGAACATTAGTCAGTTCAAGTTTTTTCAGAAATTTTATCTTGCCCTTCCCTGCTACGGGTAGTATACGCTTATCTCCAATTTCCACTCCTCCAGCCGTGATTCTTTCCATAGTTTGAAATATGTTGCGATTTCCTGTCATGTGATTGGAGCAACCGCTGTCGATCATCCATGTCTCGCTTGGCTTATTTGCCTTTAGACATTGTTCCCCATCCATTAATGTAACAGCACATTTAAAAGGTTTGTAAGGAAAGCATGACACAAGAGCATTGTTCACGTCAGTAATTTCTGGTTCAATGTCATGATGCTGATCCTGAGCTGCTTGTGCACTCTGTATTGTTTTGAACACTTTGGTTACATGTCCAAAAGATTTGCATTTTTCACAAAATGCACTTGGTCTGAAGAAGCAGTCTTTTTCTCTATGGTTTGTTTTTTTGCAATGAGGGCAGGGCGAGAAGCGTCCAGGTGCAAAGTAAGCGATGTTTCTGAAATTCTGATTCTTGTGATTTGAATCTACTGCAGCCAAGGCTGCCTCAGATCTGTCCTTTGTGACTTCAGTTGCACTTTTTTCATCAGCTCTTGAATCCCATTTAAGTTCGAGGGTGAGAAGTTCATCTGCTAGTTGTTGCACTGTCATGGTTGTTGAGATGTCGCCATATGAAGATTCTAATGAAGAAATTTTGTGATCATATTTTTCAGGTAGTGAGTCAAGGAGGCGTTCCATGACTTTTACTTCATCGTATAAGCCTCCGAGTAGTCTGATTTCAGCCACAATATTTATGAGTTTGTCAATGAAATCTGTTGTTTTTTCTGAGGTACTCATCCTCATTCTCTCTAGTTGGTGTCTTAAAGCACTGATTTTCACTCCATTAGCCTTTGCACTTCCCTGATACATTTCCATTAAGGTTTCCCATAGTTCTTTTTCATCCTCGTAATTCATTACTCTGCTTAGTACAGGTCTCTCTAGACTTGCCTGTAGAACAGCCAATACTTTGAAGGATTTGGCAACTTGTTCTGCATAATTTTTTGCTTGTGTTGCTCGGCGAGGTTTTGGAGTCGGTGGCAATGCTTCTTCTCCAAGCTCAACATAAGTCCACAAGTCTTGAGATCGTAAGTAAACTTCCATTTGCTTAGTCCAGAAGTGAAAATTGTTTCCATCAAAGCGTGGACCAGAGCTTGACCTTTCTCCTTGCATTGTGATTTGCAGATGTTCCAGGGCTCCGATACCATATTTTGTAGGATGTTGAGTGTGATTCTGTTGTATTTATATTGGTTGAATGTAGAGATTGAACTCTCTTCAATGAAGTTTGTTGGTGAATGATTCAAATCAATGAATGATTCAAGTATGAGTTTAAGGCTTGTCTGTGTTCTTTGTTCTAGCGTAAGAAATTGAAGAGCAAAAATAGCAAATGCATTGAACGAACTAGGGATAGTTTAATACAGCTACAACAGAACTTAATAAGGAAATAATGTAAGACAAGCCTAAGCACGCATTTCCAATGAAACATAAAACAGAGTAAAGCATTGGACTTCTCATCAATGACAAGATCAGCGTGCATCCACATTGAGAATCCATTTCATCAGCAATGAGCTCTGTATATCTCGAATCTAATGAAATTGAAGAGATTAACATTTACTCTTTGTGTCTACATACCATATTAGCCTCAACAATTGACTTAAAAGAACATGGAACTTGGTTGCTAGATAGTAGCTGCAACCATCACCTAACAAACAACTTCTCGTTATTTATTTCATACAAGCTAATCTATAGAAAGAAAATAGAAATTGCTGATGGAAATCATATAAAGGTTCAAAGAATTGGCACTATTCGCTTAAAAACAGAGATGAACTTCCTCAATATTTCAGTCGTATATTATGTACCAGAAGCTTCCCACAACCTATTAAATGTTGGTCAACTTATGGAAAAACAACTAAAGATAACATTTTCTGATTGGAGCTGCGAAATAGTGACTTCCACTGGAAAATGCATTCTGAAAATTCAGATGGAAAATCGGGTTTTTCCTTTCAAGACTCAAGATTCAAGAAAAACAGACAGTCCAATATGCTTAAATACGCAAGACAACTTAAAACTATAGCACAAACGATATGGTCATCATAATTATAGCTCAATACAGAAACTGAAAAAAGGAGATATGGTAGAAGGACTAAATAGTATAATTACCAATGATCATCTCCCCTACAAAATCCGTCAAATTGGAAAACAATGTAGGCTGAAATTCGACTCCAGTACCTGGAAAACACAAACAAAATTGGAATTAATACACACCGATGTGTGTGAACCTATGAAAACAACAACACCGAGTGGAAACAGGTATTTTCTAACGTTTATTGATGATTTCTCTAAATATTGTTGGATCTTCTTCATTTCAAACAGGTCACAAGTTATAAACTGTTTTAAAAAATTCAAAGCTTTGGTTGAAAATCAAAGTGGAAACAAAATTAAAATTCTTCGATCAGATAACGGAGGGGAATATACTTCTCATGAGTTGACAGAATTCTGCAGTCAAAGAATATTACATCAACTTACAGTACCCTACACTCCTCAACAAAATGGTGTAAGTGAAAGAAAAAATCGGACAATTATGGATATGTCAAGGTGTTTGATGTTTGAAAAAAATATTCCATCGAGATTCTGGGGAGAGGCTGTTAATACATCCGTTTATTTACTTAACAGACTTCCAACAAAGGGAACAGAGGAGTTAAAAACACCTTTTGAGCTATGGCATGATCGAATTCCAGATGTACAAAATCTTAGAATATTTGGCAGCCTCTACTATATGTACATTCCTAGAGAAAAAGGACTAAACTGCATAAAAGAGCCAATATTGTTGTATTTATGGGATATAGCAACATCACTAAAGGCTACAGAATATATGATGTCGAAACAGGAAAAATCACAATAAATAAAGATGTGGTGATTGATGAGGAAAAGGAATGGAATTGGGAAGATAAGACAGAAACAATGGCTACAGACTCCTCAACTCTATTAAATGTATTCCCAAGTATGGACAACTACTCTACTGAAAGAGAGGAAGGAAATTTTGTACCTTCATCTAACAATAACACTTCTGAAAATTCGGACACTCAAAATCTTAACAACCAAAGTTTGGATGAACCATGTACAGAGTCCAACTACGTTGAATATGACCATGAAGACAACTTACAGTTAGAAAACTCAGCAGAACAAACTGAATCTAAATGTGACATAAACATCAGGAAGGAAACTCGGAATTAAAAAATCATGGAGAAACTGAAATCATTTCAGAGCATGGAGAGAGAGATTGTAATTTAATTCACAAAAATGCAAGAAAAAATGAAATTCAAAATCAGCAAAGCGTAGAAGATCTAAATCACAGTAAAGATGAATCATCAACTCAAAAATTCAAGAGCTTGAAAGAAATCTACGACAAGTGCATGACAGTTAAGGAGCCGGACACTCTTATAAAAGCACTAGAACATCCTGGTTGGCATCAAGCTATGATTGATGAGTTAAACATGATTGAAAAAAATTAGACCTGGAGTTTGGTTGATTTGCCACATGGAAAAAGAACAATAGGTGTGAAATGGATCTTCAGGACCAAGTTAAACGCTGACGGATCTGTAAACAAGTTGAAAGCAAGGTTAGTTGCTAAAGGATATTCACTAAAGGAAGGAATTGACTTTACAGAAACTTTTGCTCCGGTAGCAAGGTTAGACACAATCACATTACTCATTGCCTTGGCTGACTCTCATAATTGGAAAGTCTTCCACTTGGATGTGAAATCATCGTTCTTGAATGGAAATCTGCATGAAGAGATATACATTAGACAACCTCCAGGTTTTATTAAAAAGAATGAAGAAGACAAAGTCCTTGTTCTACATAAAACACTATATGGCTTGAAACAAGTCTCAAGAGAGTGGTACATCAAAATAAATATGTTTTTTCAAGATCAAGGTTACAGGAAAAGTA
Source organism: Utricularia reniformis (assembly GCA_009725065.1). NCBI lineage: Eukaryota > Viridiplantae > Streptophyta > Magnoliopsida > Lamiales > Lentibulariaceae > Utricularia > Utricularia reniformis. Next base: position 15,939 of record RWGZ01000255.1, on the reverse strand, counting down.
AAAATGACCCTACACTATATGTGTTAGGCTTCGGCAAAGTCATAATTTCGCTCTTTGTAGATGATATCATAATCACTGGACATGATGAAGATCTAATAAATCAAAAAAAGGAAAGTCTGATGAACACGTTTGAAATGTCCAATCTAGGAGAGATGAGATATTTTCTTGGAATGGAAATATTGCAACACGCAAACTATACCTTTTTAGCACAGACCAAGTACTCAAAAGATCTCATACGAAGATACAAACTAGACAAAGGGAAATATTGCTCAGTGCCTATATCTCCAGATTCAAAACCTATTTCGGTAGATTCTGATTTTAAGAAAACCATGTCTGATCCAAACAACATGGCAGAAGAGAAAGTTTACAGAAGTATAATTGACTCACTCAAGTATCTATCCGCTACAAGGCATGATATATCTTTTGCCGTGGGACTCCTTTCCAGGTTTATGACTAAACCACATCAAAATCACTTTGATTCTCCAATAAAAATTCTTAAATACACCAGAAGCGCCATAAACTATGAATTATTATTCAAAAAGGGATCTAATCTTTCCATTGAGTGCTATGTAGATAGTGACTTTGCAGGCGACAATCTGGAATACAAATCAACAACCGGCTACATATTCATGCTAGGGGGCACCGCTTTTGCCTGGAACAGCAAGAAACAAGAAGTTACAGCACAATCCTCAGCCAAAGCTGAGTACATGGCGGGAGTAGCAGCTTCAAATCATGCTATATGGATACAAAAATTGCTCACTGACATCAAAATACAGGTATCTATGCCATTAAAGCTGAAGATTGACAACAGATCCGCTATATGCATGGCCAAAAATCCAACCTTGTTTGGAAGGAGCAAACATATAAATATCAAATATCATGTACTGAGGGAATACGTTCAAGAAGGCTCAATTGAACTACAACATATACCTTCTGAAGATCAAGTTGCCGATATTCTGACAAAGCTCCTCTATCCAAAACGTTTTCGTTACCTTCGGGATATTCTAGGGTTGGCAGAAAAACCTGAGGAATTGAACAACGAAAAAAAGCAAAATTACCTCATCAAGGAGGAGTGTTGAATTTAGATGATGAGATGATCTTGCTTTACCTTGTGAAACCAGTCGTGTAGGATGAAGTGGAACTGGAGCCTTGTGGTGATGAAAATTCCCTGCGGCCGAAGAGGGATGAAAGGAATTAAATCCAAGCTTTGGATTATGGAAATGACCCAATTTCACAATTACTATCCAAAAGCCCAAATACTCCATTCATAAGCCCAAATGTCCATCTGCACAAGACTCAAATAGAGCAATGGTCACAAGCATTAATCCTGTAACGGTCATTTTTTTACTGTCTATAAAAGGAAGAATATATGTAAGGTTTATATACTGAAATACTAGTTCTCTTCATATCTATGCATTCATAAAACAATATTTAAGTTCAGCTACAAGTTCGGTAGCTGAAACAAGAAGAAATGCCACAAGTTAGTTGGCTAAAAAACCTTTCAATGGTCCTCGTCGTTTAGCTCTCAATTTTGTGGTCTCATGTTTTACTATGAATTGGTCGGTGGGAATCTCAATATGCTAATCATACAGTCTATATTGTTTAAAAACCTATAATTTTCACCTTATTTCTGATTGCAGGGATTAAAATATGTTATACTAAAACATTCATAACCGATCGAAAGTGAAGTCAGAGTCTATTGATAACTTTGAGCAACGAATTTCTAGTGATCCGAATAATTCAGGCTTCTAGAAGAAGCTGGACAAGACTGAGAAAGCTTATGATGGCTCTGTTATGGGAAGTAACATTTCATCTATCTGGGATGGTGTGTATGGAAGTTAGGATTCGCTAATAGATGACATAGATCAGAAATTAAAGAAAGCGGCAACCTACTTCGAGTTTGATTCATATGAATTTGCCAAAGCAGGTTATAGTTTCAGGTCAGATGCTAACTTCCCTAGGAATATGATATATGCTACCAAGGTGTGACCTGTGTGACATATCTTTTCTTTGAATGCGTAACCTTAAACATAATGTTATTGATTTCGTGTGGCTATGTTGAAACTTTATAGGATCTTTATCTGAGGAAGCCTGGAGTGTGGAAGCCAGTCAGAAGAGGGGAGTTTGAAACAACCACTAAGGAAGTATTGTTGAAAGCAGATTTCAGGGTGAGGATATTTAGATTCCGACCGTTGTTTCATCCGTATAATTTCGAGCAATTGAAGTTATGAAAATGTACTATATTTTTTGAGCATTCAAACTATACGACCCCTTTCTTTCTTTTTTTCGACAATGATACTGAATTTCTTTGCAGAATGTGAAGTTTCTTGCAAACTTCATACGTGAGGTAGGTGTCATTGAAAAAAGAAGCAAGGTGAAAAAAATTTGGTTCAACTCTCCCTTGCAATAGTTTGTGTTAATAAATTGTGATATATTGCAGAGTGGAATCAGTGCAAAAGCCCAGAGAAAAATTGCACGTGAGATAAAGGCAGCAAGGGCATTTGGTTTGATGTCATTCACTACAATGGGATCAAAGCAATTTGTATATGGAAGAACAAAGGAAAATGAGAACCGTGATTTTGAATTTGATGTTTATGATCTTCATGAAGATGCCCGTGGCCGTTGATCTTGTCCTAAGGCTTGGAGTTGTTGGTAATGACAAATCTCTTTTACAATCAAATGGGGTTATACTTATATAAGACAAATTGTTTTTTATGGAGTGCTTGCTACTTTATATTTAAAGATTTTTTGTTTTACTGGTACTGTGTTTAGTAGAGTTTTATCTCATGTGTATATTTCACTTAAATTATCTTTGATATACAACTAGCCCAATCGAACCAAGGTCAGAGGGAAAGTGTTACAATATCTCTTGTGGGAATATAATTGGTTTAGATAACATTGTCCTATGTATTTATTCGTTATTATGGTTGATAGTCATTAAAATTGTGTCTATAAATGACCAAGATTGGTTGGAATGTGTCAATTTCATGCCTCTAATTTTAATATGTTAAGTGAATGAAATATTATGTCTATTTTCACATTTGTTTTTTTTTTCTCATTGAAACTATAATATATCTAATGTTTTTTATTATATATATATATGCAACTAGGTTTTTTCGTTCGAATAATGCTAAAAAAATTTGGTTTTTTTTAGGGTCAACTGCGTTCCGTGAACGCATCCGCGCCCGATAATAAATCTTTATATATCGCGCTCGATTTATTTTGAAATTAACCACTGAGAAGTAATCAACATCGATTTGCAGTAGAGGTTACAAAAGTTTAGTTGCAATTTCCACGGTAATATTTAGTTTTTCATGGATCCCTATAACAATTCTTGGTTTTATTTTAATCTGAATTATCCTCCGTCATCAACATCTTCTCCTGACAATACTGAATATGGATTGAGTTACCCGGACTACGATAACATTCATAACCTAAGCAGCTTTAACTATTGGAACACCAACTATGCAATGCCTAGTGGGAATCCGTCTACTTCGCAAGGTACTAGAATACCAAGTTGTCTAAATACTTGTTGTGTAGTATTCATGCGTCTGTGATATAGGTATGACAGAAGAGAACGAAGCTAGTTTAGATGATGATCCAGAACCGGAAATCGTGGTCAAAGATGAAGATGAAACAGAGAATTTGGAACCATATGACGACATACATCCAGTTAGGTCTGTGCATAATGGCAGTGGTTTAGTTAGACGATTGCAATGCTCATTGGAGGAAATAGACATGAGGTTCATTCACCTTGCAACGACTTTTAAAAGAGGTGATAATGATATACCCACTTCAAAACGTCGGTACACAAAATACGACGTTGACCAACCCCATCTTGTTGTTAGGATGAAATTCAAAGATAAGTTTCACTTGCAGTACTGCATTGCTCATTTTCATATTCGTAGACGGTGGCAATATAGAGTAATATAGAACAATTTGGAGAAGTGGGTAATCAGATGTGTAAGCGGTACATGTATGTTTCATCTACGAGCGATCTATTCGGCTCGTGACCGTGTGTGGCATATTTCCTTGTACACTTATGGCCATTCATGTGACAATATATTGTTGGAGGAAGGTCACCGCAATCTTTCAAGCAATTTTATTGCATACTAGATGAAGTAATTCATCAGAAATAATAACGGTACGTAATGTTCTTAGTATGAAATAATATTATTAGAAGTTTCAAAAAAGTTTTTTTCTTCTTTCATAGATATAAAAGTACAAACGGTCCAGACCCATATTCACGTAAACTATAGGTTGACTGTGAAGTATGAGCAAGCTTGGTACGTATTACAGCGTAGCTTTGAGATAGTGTACGGTTCGTGGGAGTCTTCAATGAAGAAATTGACATCATTGTTCCACGAGATGATTTTAAGGAATGATGAGACTATTGTAAGATGTAATTTGCAAGAAACAACGATTGACCCCTCTAACTACATGATTCACTATGTGTTTTGGGCTTTCCGGCCTAGTATAGACGCTTATCAATACTGTGATCCAATTCTTTCCGTTGGCGCCATCCACTTGTACTCAAGGTATGATAAATTGTGTAGTTAGTTTTTTACTTTGACAAATCATTACTGTTTTAAGTAACATCATTTGTCAGGTATAACCATAAATTGTTTGTGGTCGTCGGTGGCGATGGTGGTGGGCACGTTATCCCCGTTGCCTTTGCATTGGTAGACACCAAAAGTTGCAGAGCCAGGAAATAGTTTTTTCAAAACCTCGATCGTTATGTAATTAGGGAACGAGAAACATGTGTGATATCCGATCGAGCTGCAGGTATTCTAGAAGCGGTAAATGAATTAGAAGGTTTCCAAAACGGGCACTTGCACCATCGGTGGTGTCTCCGACATTTTTGCTCCAACCTATATAGCGCATTCAAAAACTCTGAGTTAAAACGGATTGTGTATAGAGCGGGAGCAAGATCTAATGAGTATAAAAGGCTAAATGACATGACAGAGATTCAAAATATGAACCCTGATGCATGACGATGGTTAGAGGAGAATGACAAAGTGAAATGGACTCTGTCCCACGACCTGGGCAAGCGTTATGGAACACTAACAACTAACCAGATTAAAGCAATAAATGAGGCATTGAAAGCTGCTCGCCGTCTTCCAATTTGTAAGATTGTCATGGCTACGTTTAATCAGGCCAACCGAATATTGATCGAGCGTCGGCGTGAAATTGTAAGCATGACTTCGAACCCATATGTCATCTCGCCTGTAGTTTAAAATTTCTACCGTAGAGCAAAAAGAAAAGCTGATTACCACGGTATATTAATGTGAGATCCTGATAGACTCGTAGCACAAGTAGATGTAGAAAGCGAAATGAGCAGTTCGTCATACATTCACACTGTTGACCTCCAGCGACAAACATGCACGTATTCCAAATGACACACGTATAGGGTTTCTTGCTCCCATGCAATCAGAGACGCGAAAATAATTGGTCGACAAACAGATAACATGTTCATTCATAGCACTACGTTGGACACCCTCTGATAACCTATGAACATGCGGTTTTGGACTCCTTAAGGCCAGAGTACGAGTGGACTAACTCCAGATAGATTTTATGGCATGACCCTTCGCGTTAAAAAAAGAAGAGCATGACAAAGACGAAGCACGAGAATCCAAACTAACATGGATATACATAATTAATTTTTAATTACAGTGTAGAATTTTTTTAAAATATTTTTTAATTACAATGTAGAATTTTTAAATTTTTTAATTAAAATATTTTAATTTTTTTTAAATTTTTTTAATTGAAAAATATTTTAATCGTGGAGTTACCGTATTAAAAATATTTTTTAAGACATAACAATGTAGAATTTAAAAACAATACTAACTAATCGTATAAAATCATATAAAATTAAAATCTATAATGTCATCATACGACGGTACATTACTAGATCATCCCCTCTGTATTCTGCGTGGGCGACGACCGCATCGCAAGGGAGGTGGGATACTAAGAACAGGCCGAGGGGCATTGTGTGGCGTTTCATACGGGGGTTACCACGAACTTTATCCAACTTCAGGGTTCGGTCGAGGATCCTGATAGGAGTGTCATCCCTGACTTGTTGCACCATAGGATGGGGGGTAAGATGACTGAGTCTCATGGCGTGGAGGTTGGGTCATAGGTGGACTAAACCCATGACCATGATCTGTGCAATGAGGGGAAGACGAGTACCCTCACACTTGTGAAAATGCAGTGACTCCTGATTCCCTCACCCTTTGTTAAGCTTCTACGTTTCCCCCTAATTGAGTATCTTCTACATCCTCTAAATCAGTCGCCTACAAAAATAACATTTCAAATAATTAGTTAAGAAACTTAATTAAAAAGCTTCTCATATTAAACATTACCATGTGAGCCATTGGCTTAACAAATCCTCCCTTCCATCGGTTGCTTTCCTCCGACCGTACCTCCAAATGCATAACCCCGTGTGATTTGTACCATGCGAAGTATGTATCTTCGCTCATTCCTTCCAACTCACCGCACAAATGTTCGTTGCAGTTTTCCACATAGAAATCAACTGTGTGTGAATGGTACACCAATCATGCCCTCTCTCGCTTCGGTATGAATGCAACCGGTGAAGGACATCTGCAGGTTCTTATGTCCGGGGAATGCAGAGTTGCAGACCAAACTACTGAGATACACGGTCAGGGTGATGTGGCTCTACGCGACCGAAGTATATCAACGGCTCGGTGTACAACCACATCGAAGTAGTTACCTCATCAGCTTTCTCTAGGTCTATATCTTCATACGACAGTCATAAAAATTACAAAAAAATAATGAAAACAACCTAAAATTTTAAAAACTAAATTGCAGACCATACCTCCCTACGGCCAATAAGATCTAGGGAATCTCTGCATAACCGTATAGAATTGTTCCATGTGTCATGGTGGTCCAACCGCCACCGAAAACTCTGCAACAACATAATATCAATATAATCAAATCACTTTTCATTGGGCCAAACAAATCAAAAATCAAATTTATCTCCATCCATAATACTAAAAGCATCGATCATCGTAACCATCATCCACTAATCTCCCATAAACGAATGGGTGATCGATGGTATACAAAACCATGCTCAAATCTATAAGTAAAAAGAAATAAATTACACAAATATTAACAACATATATAGGTTTAAATAATGTTATATCGTACAAAATGTACCTGAACTAGCCGAAACGCTCCACCTACCGTGGCTCCACCGATCGCCCGTTGCACAACTCACGATATAAATTCGCAAATACAATAGATCTCCAACTCAACGCTATGAACTCTTCGACATTTGCGAAGATATCCCCATTTGTATCAGGTAACATGACATTCACCACGATCAAAAGAGAAACCGCACGAGCGAACTGGAGGACCTCCGCATCGCTTTCTAAGGGTGATGCAGCCCGGGCAACAACAAACTCTCCCAAATGCCGTACTTTGAAATATGACTCAGTAAATACGGATGTAGCGGGAGTCCAACCGAAAGTGGTGATACAAAACGAAACCCAGTCCACTTCACTTCTAATGGTTCTTGGATCCGTAATAGGAACGCCCTAAATAAGTAGGCCCCAAATAAATGATATGTTCTGGAGAGTAACAGTCGCTTCACCAGAAGGTAAAAAAAACGTGTGAATTTCTGGTCTCCAACGCTCGATAAGTGCAGTCATTAGATGAGTGTCTAATCTCATTCTAATTGTCTTCAAAACGCCATAGAACCCCCATTCGATCAAGTATGCATTCACTCTATCATCCAGTTGCCCCATTTTGTACAAGTAATGTTCTCCATGCTTGAACTGCAAAACACCTTCAGGTTTACCTTGAATAATGTCACTACTAATATGTTGTTCTTGACGATACAACAATATAGTCGCAGCTGGAGTACGAGAACGACGGCGACTCATATATGCATCAAAAAATTTTCACGAACATTAAACAACAAACGTAAAAATATACTACAAATATTACTCTTTAAAACAAATACTTCAATTAAATTATATACTAAACATTTTAAACATAATAATCTACTCTTTAAAAATCATAAACTAATTCTAAATAGTAAACTGAATATTTCTAAACGATAAAAAAACATCATAATTATAAAAAATATACTAAATATTTCTAAACAAATACTACTCTTTAAAATAAATACTCCAATTAAATTATATACTAAATATTCTACGATAAAAACTAATTTTCTAAACAAATACTACACTTTTAAACAAATACTCCAATTAAATTATATATTAAACATTGTAAATATAATAATTTACTCTTTAAAAATCATAAACTAATCCTAAATAATAACTACATATTTCTAAACGATAAAAAAACATCCTAATTATAAAAAATATACTAAATATTTCTAAACAAATACTACTCTTCAAAACAATATTTTTGTAAATACTAAATAAATATTACTAATTACAACAAATTTATTATTTAAAACAAATACTTCGATTAAATTATTTACTACATATTGTAAACATAATAATTTACTCTTTAAAAATCACAAATTAATCTTAAGCACTAAACTAAATATTTCTAAACGATAAAAAATATCATAATTATAAAAAATATACTAAATATTTTTAAATAAATAATACTCTTTAAAAAACTAAAATAAAATTACTAATTAAAAAAAATTATTTAAAACAAATACTCCAATTAAATTATATACTAAACATTCTAAACATAATAATCAACTATTTAAAAAAATACTAATCCTAAATACTAAACTAAATATTTGTAAATAATAAAAAACGAATCCAAATTACAATAAAGATTGAAATGAAATGTATACTAAATATTATAAATATATTAAACAAAACTTTCAAAAAAAATTATTAATAATCATAAACAAATATAATTTAAAAACAATTCATAATTAGAAAAAAATAAAATTAAACGTAATAAAAAACAATTAAATAATACAATAATTTTAATTTAAAGAAATATAATTATGCATTAATAATTATATGTTGGATAATGGAAAGAATGAGAATGAAGATGGTGTAAATATGATAGAAATGAATGATTATTTATAGGAGATTTGGAGAGGGGCAAAATTGTAATTGGATCCTAATTAGCTCGTGGCCGCGGTCACCAAACGCGGCCGCGAGATAATTAGGGTCCAATTACAATCTTTTTAGAACCGCGTTTGGCCACCAGGCCAAACGTGGTTGACCATAAAAAAATTCGATTTTTTTTAATATTATTTGAACGAAAAAACCTATACAACTATAGATGTTTTGAATTTGGATGGGAGATTGTCAATAATTAAATGCAAATAGTGATCTATGAAATATTATATTCACTTAACTTAAGATCATATTATAATATTCTAATTTGATACAAACAATCCAATCGGCCCGTCCGAAAGATGTGCCCTTTTACTAGGATATATAAAGTTTACAAAAGTAATAAACAAGAAAAGAATAAACCTCAAATTTTACACTAGACACCCTAAAACAAAAGCCGTCATCACAAACATCGTTGTCCTTGTCCGTAAAGTTCCTGAATTTGTTGCAAGTGGTGGTGTCGTCGTAGACTGACGTGGGCTCACAGGTGGTAAAGGTGGCTCGATCACATCGCTCGCTGTAAGGATCGGACTTGGTGCTTCTGCTGGAGGCAATGCTTGGCGTACTAGATTGATCAGAGAAGCAGGCTGCACAGGACTCATGTAAACTGGTACATTTTTGTAGCCTAAACACCTGTTCTCTGTAACACAAATAATGTTGAAAATATAAAAAAGACTTAAAGAAGTTAATTGATATGATACCCTTCTCTAATAAATCATTACAAATTTTATCCGTGGGACATTTTAACATTCCAACACAATAAAACCAATGTAATGATGCAATAGGTATTACGAAAACGGAGTGAATGAACTTACTTCGGTATCTTGCAGGGGTACCAGGGTAATCTGTTACGACTCCATTTATATTCATGATAGAATAAAATGAGTTAAGCTCTACATATGCATCAGAGAAGAAGTCCCATGACTGTGAAAGGAACTCGTTTTGGAATAGACGAACGTATACCGGAAGTTTAAATGCCTGTAGAAATGGAACAACTTGTGTTTCCCCATCAAGGTAATGGTGATCATTAGAAAGAACAGATTCTTTCGAGACAACAACTGAGTTAGCGATATTTTGAATCTCCGTAATAGTCGAGTTTAGAACGGCCTGAATATCCTCTTTCACTAAATAAACAAGCTCATAGTTACTGTTGCCACTGCTTTTGAATCGGGACAGCACTGCACTGTCGCTAGATTGAATCAAAACTCTCTTTGATGTCTGATTATTGTAACTAGAATGTGTTAGAGCATCAAGAACTGCACCAGTTACATCTAAACCTTGAGCACGAGCAAGATAAGCATCATTCTGTAAGAATAATTCAATACTATTGAAGAAAAATACAACTTTTGTAATAATCTAACAATATGAAACATCATACCTCAATGCTGATCAAGACTCCAGTAACAGAAGATGCGTTGTTTACAAATGATAAAAACTCGGATAATTGTAATAAATTCCCCTCGTTTTCTGCTCTTGGATTACGGTACAGCCTGGATTGTGGACCATATGGACTGTACAGAGCAGCTGCAAAGCAAAATATGGTAATTTAGATCAAGTTATGTACTCAAAAGTGATCATTCTTGAAGTTCACTTACGCCTCAATGTTTGAATCTGACTCCATGTGAGATTGTAGGTGAATACCCCATCCTGTATGTTAAGTTCGGGGTTATTTGTCGCCTGGCTTACGAAAGACGATTGAGCAACATTTGTCCGATCTCTTAGATTGATAGATCCTAAGCAAAAAGGTACTCCATCATAACTCATTTGCACAGGGCAGTCAAGTATATCTACACCATCCAATACAGCTTCTTGGTAAGCTCGATCAGTACATCCCGGATAGATTCCACTTGCTCCCTCGTTTGAAATAATTGAAAAATTTGCTGCAATAAAGTAGTAAACACGGAGCATGTCAAATTTTATTGAAGCATAGAGTTGAAGGAGTCTAGAATTATGATCATTGTATTCTTGTGTACCTTGTATATTAGCTGTTCTTCCCAAGTGAGAGTAGCAATCTACAAGAAAACAGACATATTAGACAAAAAGCCTCTTGAGGAGAGAAAAAATTGACAATTTTAGATGTCAAAACGTACCTATAGTTGCCGAAGGTGTTATGGGAAAATCGGATAAGACTCCATCAACAGAAAATACACCATTGTCGATGAAAGATAAATACTCAGCAACAGGATCATAGTTGTAATCAAATGGTAAGTTTGGTGCATCATTTGCAAAATTTGATGCATAAACTTCTAGACCGGCTCTATGTGCATCAAGCACGAGAGACGTGTAATTTTGCAAATAAAGACTATCATCCACAGGCCATATGTAATTTTTCGGAACAAGAATTGCTGAAGCAAAAGTATGAATTAATGTAAGATTACTCAAAAGTGAGCCATATGTTTGGTTGGTTGAAGGCTCCAAATCATCAGGTCCTAAAAATTGTAACACAAGTTTTGTATTCTTTCCGAGTCTTGATGCGACACTTCGTAAAAAGGCAATCTCTGGAGAAGAGATGTAACTAATAGATACACGTCTAGATTGGGCGATAATGAAGCTCCTCATACTCAAATTATGTTGGGTGTAAAACGCATCATGCTTCACGAGTAAATGAATATAAGATTGATCAGATTTAACCACATTAAAATGCAAAGAAAATCGACAAAAACATGTTAGATTGAACAATGCAACACTTTCAAACCTGCACATTTAACCATAATCCCGGTGGGCTTGAGATGTCAACTACATTTTGTACAGTAAGGATTTGCAAATTGAGGTGATCAAAATAAGGGGCCCGAGAAAAAAATCGTTGGATCACTGAAAAAGAACAAAGAAAAGTTATGTGGCGAAGAAAATATACCCCCAGAGGAGAATACTCCAAAAGAATATGCATTTCAAATGAGTTTCTATAACACCAAGATTCTATATGCCTGCATAATGTCAACATCAAGTAATATTCAGGCGGGCCAATCTGATATATAACACTGAAAGAAATTATGTAGATAAACAAATCACGAGCATTCTCCTTTCAATCCCCATGGCAACGAAAGTAATAGATGAATTGTAACTTGAAAAATAATGATCCTTATAAAGATAGTAACACAAAAACCAGCTAAAATACGAAGAGCTGAATGATATAACAAGAATAATAATCTTACAACTGACATTACTGAGCTGTCTGAGAGTAAAGTCCAAGGTTAACCATCCCGAAGTTGCGACTCCGTTGATAACATAAGAGTTATTGCTTGTACCATAAACTAAATTGACGTCTGTACCATTTTGTAGACTGATATCAGGCAAACAGATTCCAGCTCCATCTCTTGTTAGTTGAACATCACACCATACAATTACATTAGGGAGACTGGTTGCTACAGCTACTTGATACGCATAGTTACTTGAATCGGGAAATACTCCTGAAAATCCACCCCTTGCTACAACTAAAGGTGCATTTCCTGCAAATAAATGAAACCCCATTGAAATTGCAAATAAATAACACCAAAATCATCAAGCTAGAACTAGGAATTAAGCTCCTGTCTTCTAAATTCATGAGAAATGAGCAGCCGAATAATACGAAAACAAGAGATCTCTTATTACCACTAAGAGTCTGCCAAATGCTTCTTCCACTAGTAGATCCTTGGGCAGTAACCAAACCCACAGAAAAGCAAATCAGTAAAAGGGCAAAAAATCCCATCAGTGACATCTTCCCTGTCGAGCCGAAAACACAGACTAATTGCAATTCACCGATACAACCCTTTAAACGGTAAATCGAAACAGGGAAAGAGCAACTGCCCAGATCAGCCTGCCTCAGTTTTTCCACTCGTGTGAAGCTAGCTAGAAAGATGCTGTTTGCTTTATGTATTACAGGTTGGCAGCTTGTGTTGCCAGTAGAATTGAACAAGGATTTTATGGAATTGTTTGAGGCGTAGAAGTGGATCTTGAATACCTCAATCTCAATGCAAATACATTTTTTGTTTATATTATCGTTGAAGTTGAAATATAAAAAGTGTATTGAATGCAAATTTGAGACGACCATCATTATGAGACATAATTGCAGAAAGTTGCATTTCTTGGCGTCCCCTCCCTTCCCTTTCCCCCACATTCGAGTTGCGCCTCTCGCTTGTAGACCAGCCCACATTCTCAACTTTATCGTTTACGAATCTAAAAAATAACTAGATGCCATACATACCGTGTCATTTGGGATTTTTAATATTTGTAAAATACCAAATACTATTTATATTTTTTTTGATAAATTTTAGAATCGGATTCAAAGTTTTGAGGGTTTAATCAAAAAAAATAATTAATATTTGTAAATTTTTATTTAATGTATAAAAAATCAAATTTGATATCGATCATATATCATCTATATAATATGAAAGTATTGGTGGACATATCCATGCATGTCCACCCAAAATGTGTGTGGGATATATATAAGGCACCTAGAAATTATTTCTAGCTCTCCACATTTGATTTATATTTCTATTTTAATAAATTATTAAAAAACATGTATTTATATGTATGAGAAAATAAACAGAAATCATATCATCAATAAAATTTATCTCGTTGCACAATATTCATTACTTACCAAACTCTTAAAAGTGAGTACCAAAACTTACAAATAAGATATAAAAATAATAAAATAACAAAAAATATTCCTAGTATAATGCTCAGATTCAACACAAAAAAAATATTCGATTAGAGTTTATCGTAAAATCCGTTTAACATACAAAACAATATTTTAATTTCTTGAGTTTGTAATATGTCCTCTTGGAGATGTCCCAAATGTGAAGACAATGTGTTTATAAAATATATATTTTTTATTAGAGGTAACATGTATAAAATCGTGGAATAGTTGGAAACTATTTTCTAAAATCGGACCGGAAACACGAACCGGTCATCCATTCGGTTCGGTCCAAATCGGTTGAGAACCGGTTTGACTCGTTTTTATTATTTAATATTTTTTTTAATTATTTAACTTATGTATATTATATTTATATCCATTAAATAGAAACATCTAAAATAAAAATTTCAAAATACTATAATTATTCATTTTCTAACACCAACAAATGATAATTTATAAGTCGTTAAAATCGTTGCTCACAAAAAAGAATACCTCAAATTCATCAAGATTTAAATATGAATCTTTCTCGTGTGTAGGACTTTTAAGTATAAAAAAATGATTAACTCTAAATCAGGCCGGTTTTCATGTTAATTATTTCTCACATCCATACAAAAGTATTTAATTTAATTTACATACAAATGTTAGTGTTCTATATTTAATTTTAAGAAAAGAAGAATATGAGAAACATATAACTAATTTTTTTGTGTCAATTAATGAAAAGTTGTCATTTTTTAGTATATATTATTAAATATTTTTATGAATTTAGTTTAAATTAATACTTTTTCAAGAGTAAACTTGAAATAAAACTTTATATTGAAATTATAAAATACCATTACAATACCGAGTAATTGAGGTTTGGAACCTAACCCATTCTAGTGAAGGCAAATAACATAATTAAAGAAGAAGAGAATGCCCCGAGAGAAGAGAAGAAGTCAGGGAATGAGTTACCTAGAAACTTCCAGTTGGGATATAGCTTTTAAAAATAAATAAAATCCATGAATCTCACATGATAATACAATTAAATGGGTGATTTCTCTCTCATCTCTACAAACTTACGAGTGTTTCTCAACCATATCGGTTTAGGGCCCGGGTCCGGTCTAAACCGGCCCGATTGGCCAAAACCGATCCGATTTTTGAACATAGGTTGGAAATGAATCGATATTAATAAATAATATGGACAATAATGCTACATTATGTTGCATTAGAATAAATAGTCTACCATTAGCTTTGGCATTGAAAGCAAGTACGATCATTTCAATACATTTGTAAATTCACATTATTACTCTATAAATGAATTACAAGCAATCTTATCAATATAACACAAATTTATATATTACTTATTAATAAACAAGTTTTTTGATTGATTCAATCCCTTTTTAACCAATTGACCTAGTTTTAACGGTTTAACTTGGTTTTTTAGTGGTTGGGCCGGGTTTAATGTTCTTCTACAGTTTTGACGAAATGAATCATATTTGTGGCCGGTTCGTGATGAATTTTGAATTTTTAAATATATTTGATAAAATTACAATATCTTCATTTTGAGTTATTCAAAAATACTAATATACCTTATATATAAAAAAACAATGGTAAATATATTTTAGTTATACAAAAAATGTAAATTATTCATTTTTTAAATTACAAGAGTGATACAATGAGTTTTAGTAGCAATTAAGGCAACTTAATTTTACTTTTGTTTTGTACATATAAAACATATATTTTACTTGAAGTTACTACGGGAGTTAACAACATTGGCTAAAAACCGAAATTACGAATGAATCACATCGTATATTGAATCAATTTGGGAATTTGTAATTTGTATAACATATTTTAGAGTTTAGATAACTTGGTGTTCAAATTGTCATCCCCCTCAACTGCGAGATCAAGATGATGTTAGAATTTTTGTGGCTTCTGATGCAAAAACCAAGTCTTAGAATTAAGTAAAAAATGTTGAATATATAAAGCCAAAGTTTAACATATGCATCAATAACATAAATATGTAAAATGTTTTGGTGGTGGTATTGTAGTTATTGTTAGAGCTACTAAGAACACCTACAACTTCCGAAAATTCATGAGGATGTAGTGAATTGTTAAGTGTGGAGATCAATATTATTGTCGATCGGGTGCACTTGGATGACGATCGATATTGTTGTCGATCGAGAGGACGGTCGATATTGGTGTCAATCGGTCAAGACGACCAAACACGCAATGTCGAATGTGACAAGGGTCCGATCCAATGGTATGAGATGG
>RWGZ01000253.1:0-11349 GCA_009725065.1 Utricularia reniformis | reverse complement strand
CCCTTAATAATATTAAAGCAGTATATATACAAAACAAATAAGACAGTTTGCCTTGATTTTTTTTTCATCAGGCAAATAAAGGTCTTGTTCTCTGGCCATTTGGGCAGCACAAAGGAAATCAGTTAAAACAGCAACCGAGGCCTCCGGACCTGCAACATTCAAATTTAGCTTATAGTGCAGCATGTAAGCACATTTTTTCTTTTGCAATCATGTCATAACGAGCTATTCTCATGGATGCTCTCAGGATAAAAAAAGTAGGTGGAAATCATTTGTACAAAAGACTAGATAAGAGAAGTAGATATAAGAAACATGGCTCAGTTGATGAAATGTATCAATACGCGAATAGTAAGTAACATTGCACAATTACCACATCGTTCCATAGCGATTGAGGCCTCTTCCACTGGGTAACCCATGTTCGCCAAGTCCAACAACTTTTTGTCACTCTCGGACAATGACCCCGTACTTTCCAGGGATAACAACATTTTATGCTTCTCTGACAGTGATTCCTTAAGATCCTGTCAATGGAACCAGCTTAGTGCTGTTAATATTACATGGAATTTCATAAAAAATAATGAGTTTAAAGATGGCACAGTTAGCCGCTTGGATTAAAAAACCAAAAAAAAGAACCTGCTTTAAACAGCATGGAATATTAAATAAATAAAAACATAACAAAAAAATGCAACAAATATCATTAAACCATTGCATACTTCTGATTCATTGTCAGACAAGCTTTCCAAGTCTGAAAGATCCTCCATTACGTTCTCATTGTAATCTGAGGAGCTCGGATCTGAATTCATGCACCGTTGTTCTTCAGGAGAGTCTATGAGAGTCTAGTGAAAACATAGATACAAGGTTATTATGCTTAGAACAGAAAAAGAACAAATAAAGGGCCGTATATATATGATTAAAAAATGAAAGGAAAACAGTTATTCGGATACGATTGATTTTTTTTTATTAGGTTAAGAAGGTTTATAATCCATTGCCTGAGAATGAGTGAGCACTAGTTCTGATGCAAATGATCCAAAAGAAGAAGCAAAAAAATAAAATCCGAGGCATCACAAAACTTATGGCAATATCTGAAAAGAAAGCACACAAACAAAAAAATGAAACATAAAAACTGACAAGATAACCATCAAAAGTATGTGTGTAATGCTTGATAATGAATAAAATTCAGGAGATTCTGTAAGTGAAAATGCTGTTAGCTCTCATTTGGATGGGTAAAAACAAGAGCCAAACCTGGCGTGCAGCATTTTCCGAAGAAGCAAAAAAACACAATAGCCAGTAATCATTTTTTTATTGGAAAATAGAGAAGAAAGAAATATCTTACTCACCGAATATGTTAAAAGGGTGTTTAATATCAGTTCAGCATTGTCTTCTCCTGTTCACAAGAAGATAAAACAAATAGCATCAATATTGTGATACAACTCAAACCACCTAGTGAAGGCATTTCGAATATAAAGAACTGATAATTTAATATTCACAAAATACCATTCTCCTCAATCGCCTTCATGACCATTTTCTCAGAAAATCCCATTCCAACAAACTGATCAAGCAGCCCTGAACGAGTGATCCCTACAGAGGAGCTTGCCTTCATTGAAAAAAGATTTGTTCAATATGTCACGATGGCCACTAAATGAGCCGTGTGATAGGAATTAGATTAAAAAATATCATATATGTTCAGGAAAGTAACAAAAGTGACTGTGTGCCAGCCCTAATTAGCTGAGTTACACAGACCGTGTGAAGTGTTGGCATCATCCTACACAGACTTACCTCTGCAATGGTAGTTATGAATTCTGCACTACGAGTTACAGTTAGCTGAGAAGAACCTACTGTTGCAGCAAGAACTTCCTCTTCATCATCAGAAGTCCAATCTACAACAAAATCCTCTTCAGCTTCCCTATCCTGCACATTTCATAAAAATTATCTACCCAACAAAAAGATCTAAAATTTCATACAAAATATGAGATTACCATTTTTAAGCTACAGATCTCAGAGCGAGAAGAACCTAGTCTGCCACGAAAACTGCGGAGATTCAGTAAATAAAACCAATAAAAAATCGACGCACTTGTACTAGGTATCCAAACTTGAACTACCAGAATGAAATAAAAGATCAATTTCTACGGGCATCTCACAAATTCATCAAATAAGTTTCTGCATGCTTGCTAATCACCAATCCAACAAATTGTTAATATATGCTACAGATCAAACTTCCGAATTCAAATTCCAATTAAACCCAGAATAAAAATCCAGTGATTCTCCGGGAAAGAACAAACTCCCCCCGCGAGTTCTGAAGAACGATCCACTACCCCTTCATACTCACTTCATTCAAATTAACAACCCAAAAAACCCGCATCCCAATTCCCGCAAATGAAATCAAACAATTTGCAATATTTTCGTTATTTTTACCCCACTACACTACTTCATTAAAAATTAATTTCACGTAACAGCATAAATGACCCAAATACCTTTAAGCTCTCTCCCCGAAGCTCAATCACAAAATCACAAATGCCTATTCTACTCTCATTCTCAAACCCTAAATTATAATTTCTCCATTATCACGAAAATCGATACGATATGACATGACTTGAAATAAAATATATTTTATTTCTAGAATCTTATCCGTACTATATAAATTAAAAATTTAACTAAAAATTAAAATAAATTTAAACTTATCATTTACTTTTATTAAATGTAATTAATAGTCAGGGATGAAACCAGGGGTGAGTATGATTGATTTAGATCGGATGAAAATCGAAAGATTCATCCAACCCATCAATGACGGTTGAGAAACACGAAAACCCAAAATGAGCTATTTGTCTGACGGTGAACAGATGATCGATGCAATACAATATAAAAGATAATTTATTTTTCATTTTTACATAAAAACAATAAAATGCATAAGCAATTCAATTTCTATCTTCAAGAGAACTAGCACAATCTTAAAATCTGATAGTCTAGATTCATAAGATAAAAACTTATTTCCAATCCTACACACATTTCCAATCAAAGCAAAATTCAAATTTGTCACATTTTAAGTCACATAAAAAACTTATGTTCAAAAAAATGTTACACTTACCAAATATTTTATTCAATAACTATAGACTTGTCATTTGAGGAATCCACACCACATATTTTTGCACAAAATATTGCAACAAGAATATATTAAGAATAATATAACAAATATATAATGAAATATATGTATATTGAATCAAATTAGTTTGAGTTTATCATTTATAATTTCTTTATACTTCTCCACAAGAGTGATATCATAGCTTCTAAAACATCTATTGACACATATTCATAATCTTCATACTGCAATCAATTTTGGCAACATGCAAGAGCCTCCACCATCTTAGAATTGAGTGAACTTCGATATGTATCAAGAATGCGACCATTTGTACTAAAAGCCGACTCAGATGACACCATAGAAACATGAATTATCTAAATATCTCTTGCTAATTTAGAAAGAATAGAAAATGTTGATGAGTTAACGCTCCACCATCTTAAGGTATCAAATGAATTGTTTGACATCTCACAATTATCATTCAATAACAAGTTCATATGCAATCTTATTACATTGTTTCGTTTCAAGCTCTTTGCAAACTGTGAAGCCAAAGAAAAACTAATAGCTAAATTTTCATCCTAATCATAATCCACCACAACATTCATAGACCTCAAAGTCTTTGACTAATGATTCTAGCTGCAATGATGTTATTCATAATAATCATGTAGACTATTCAATATTGCTTTCACGTGACCTTTTATATGAGTAGCCAATAATGCATCCATCTCATATATTTGATTAAAACAATACTTTGCAAATTTTAATTTGTAATGAGGATCCAAAACACTGGCAATATACAAGAAATAGTTCATTCCTGATGTCGAGGCATATTCTTCAAAACAC
This sequence comes from Utricularia reniformis, assembly GCA_009725065.1. NCBI lineage: Eukaryota > Viridiplantae > Streptophyta > Magnoliopsida > Lamiales > Lentibulariaceae > Utricularia > Utricularia reniformis. The sequence continues at coordinate 7,442 of RWGZ01000253.1, read as the reverse complement.
CATGAATAACCACAATTTCTAGGAAGAACAAATTTGAAGTGACTTTCAAAGAAACTGGAAATTACAAAATGACATTATAGAAAATCTTTTTAAATTGCACAAAAGATCTAGCAATCATCCAATTTACATCGTTATTATGGGCATTGTAGTCATACCGGTGGTATACTGCCCGGTATACCGGTCATAACGGTAATATCGGTCATGACCGGTACACCGATATTTCGATATATCACCGGTATAGAGGAAAAATCGATCGTACAGGTCATGACCGGTACGAACGGTACCGACCGGTTTAACTTCCTTGATTATGGGTGGATCCCTCCACATGCCGTGGGGCCACATGAAGAAAATAAATAAAAGATATGAAGATTTGGTCAATATTTAGGGGATAGGTGGTTATGAAATATTTATTTCCTAAATATTTGGATATTATCAAAATAATTGAAGGGTAACCGTAGTTTTGGGTAAAATATTGTTTTACCACCTATTTTGGGTTTATACTCTATATATTTATCTAAATTATATTCTCTATGTATCCATGTTATTGGTAATAGTGGAAGTTTTTCTGATGTGATCCGTGGACTAACCATATTTTAGATGAATCACTTTAAATTTCGGTGTCTATTTATTTATCATATTTGTATCGTCGATACCTCGATTTCATAATTTTTGCTNTGCAATTATAGTTCACAAAGTTGACAAATTTGATTGTCATGTTATAAAGGAAGACAATACATTAGTTCGAATTTGATTTTTAAAAAAATTGTGTTATACAATCATTTTTATATAAACAATATAAAATAAATATTATTCAAACCAATTTAGAATGTTTTATCTCCTTATTGTTTTTTATTTTTTTGTCAAATAATGAGCTAACAATAACAATAAATACCAACATAATTTCGAAATATGAAATTAATTAAATAAAAATGTAACATATTATTATGTCATATTCATATGTCATGTTGAGGTATAGTCATTTATTTTATCATTTAGTGTATATATATAAATCAAATATTAATTTATATTTAAAAATATAATAAATAATATAGGTAAATGCAATCGCAATCGCCGATATATCAAACATAATTTTGGAGACAAAAATTGTTAAAATCATGAAATTTTATTATCAAATTTGGTATAGTTCGTTTTATATGACCGAAATATTATTCATAAGAGTGATCATAACTCATTTTATATGAATTTTGTAATTGTATATTTATAATATATCATTTTATTTTACAAATAAATACCAATATTAACTACAGAACTCAGAAAAGCTTCTGGCAAGGATTATTTAGAGGGTGGGGGATTAGAGCCACGACCAGTGACGTCGAAATTCAAGGCGTAGCTTCTAGGAGAGTAAGTATACTGACTCTTGCCATTCGGAGTCGGACGCTGGTTTTTTATTGACGGCTTTAGGAATCCGCAGCACCCACTGCTGGCCTTTTCTTTACCTTTCTCCATCTTCTTCTTCTGTATAAATATCTTCTACATCTCTTTGCATATTTATCCATCGTTTTCTAGTTCAAGGTGACTCATATTATGCCTGTTTCCATGGAAATTCATGCATTTATCGAATTCAAGGCTTTATAATTAATTCCAATGTAATTTTTTGGATACCAATTTACTTTTCAATTAATTGTATTATACTTTTCAATATTTTTTAAGTTTAACGATTTTTTTTATAGAATTTAAATTATTCTATTGTACAAATTTGCTTATTTTTATTAAAATCATCATGTATAGCTTAACTCCGTTGATCTTGTTGAAATAATGAGAATTTAGAAGAGGAAATGTAGAATATAGGAAATGACTTGTTCAAGTCTTTCACGGTATGTTCTACTCCTCTTATACGTTGTATTCGTGTACACTCCCACATATATTGGTTCAATTCTAGAAATTTAACATTGTATCCAAATGGGTTCGAAATATCCTAAATGACATTACCGATGGTTAGTCTGATTTAATTGATCGGTTGGTAATCCATTGATTTAAATTATCAAGTTCAACTTATCATATGGTTTGAATTGATAGATGTGTTGAAATAATGAATGAATTGTCCTACATTAGAATATATATATCAATTTGATAGTTAATAAAATGTAATGTGGACCATAGTAAAAAACTTGTTCAAATCTTATTACCTCTCTTATAAATTATATATGTGCATATTTCCACATAATTTGATTTGACTTTAGTAATTTAAAATCTTGTCTTTAGAATTAAATATGTATTTTATCCTATTTTGATGTTTAGATGGGTCCGATGACGACTTGATTAATTTACGGATGGAGCCCAATGCCCGCCACTAATATATCCTTTTCGAACACATGAACTTCATTAATAATTTCATAACTTCATTAAAGTGTTATTTTCATTAGTGACAGATTAATTTTTTATTAAAATTAATGTGGGTGCACGGGGTTGAAGTTAGCACACCCACGCACCCCATGCACGCTGGTGCATAAAATTCTCATAATTTACGCACTCGTGCAACTTGGGTTAACTATTGTGTAAAAATCGAAAATTGAATCAACAATTGTTTTTTTACCAAACTAATACCGAATTTTTCAAATCGATTTGGTTTTAAAATTTTATCATTTCTTGTTTGGTAAAAAAATTGGATTTGATAATTTATGGAATATCAAATTTAATATTTTATTTAATTTATAAATAAAACTTTTTAGATTTAATTATATAATTGTTAATGTAGATTGACACTAATGGGTTAGATAATCCACAATCAAGGAAGTCATATCGATCGGTACCGCTCGTACCGGTCCCAACCGGTACGAGTGTTTTTTACGATATACCGTTGGTATACCGACGATATATCGGAATACCGATGTACCGGTCACGACCGATATTTACCAGTATGACCGGTATACCGGGCGGTATACCACCGGTATGACTTCCATGTCCACAATGATGGATAGTGCAGCGAATTGTTCTTTTGGTCGACACGCCGAAGTGATCTTTTGTTCGACACATGGGGACAACCACGAGTATGACGAGGGTAGTTGGCGAGTGAAGATGGGAGTGTAACGATCGTCGTTGAGTTGATGTTGTGGTGGACAATTTTGTCGAAGATGTCGTGGTGGACAATCGTCATAATATTCCACCCTTAACATGTTTTGAAATGGACAATGGAATGTGGACTATGATAAATGTTGCGCCTAATGAAGCGGCTCATGTAAGATTTGCGCGTATAAAAGTTATCTTTTTTGAAACTCGAAGAATAATATGAATATTTGGATAAAGATTTTCGGAATAAATAATATCTCCTCCTAAAATAGTAGAAGTTGAGAAGAATGACAAGCTACAAAAATGAGCTTTAAGATAAGAAGGGTAGGGAAAATAGTAAGGTATATACTAAATCTCTTTTAGTAGATTCTCATATGTTTGGTACCCGTGGATTCTTTTTCCCGAGTTTCGAGTTTCTCACGATAAAACTATATGTTTTCTTAGGACCATCGATTACCGACAGTTCTCACTAAATAAACAAAAATAATTTTATGGGATCAATCTTTTTTCATAACAATAATCATAATTAATACTATGGTTAATTTTTAAATTTAAATTAATAAAGTTCGGTTCACTAGTAAATTTTATTCGGTATTTGATTTTCGAAATTCAATTAAATTATTTTGGTATTGATGATGCAAGAGAGGGTATTAAATTTAGTTTAATAAAGTTGATCTTTATGTTCATTTTAATATTTGATATTTTTAAAATATTTAAATATTTAAAAATATTATTTCATTTTATTAACAAAATTTTAAATTGGATATTCTAAAATGATCGCATGTCACACATATATCCTTATACCATAGTATTCATCAAATACAAAGTAAAAGGATGTAGCTTCTAAATTTCAAACTCGTTTTTTAAATAACAATAACTCGATTGAATAAATATTAATTTGTAATTATTCCATATTTTTAACTACAAAATAAATATTAAAATCTCATTCCTTTGGAATGGTTCTTGTCATTATTATTGTTGATGTCATGTGCTAAAAATGTTTTTAATAAAGTCAATAATTTAGAATCAATCCAATAAATTTTAAAATGAAAGTCAAATTCAAATTCATTAAATTTCTTTGAATTTTGTATGTTTTTAATTAATTCATCTATTCGACTATTCCGGGAATGTTAAACGGACTCTTATCTGGGGACGTCGAATCCGAGTCCGACTCTCATCAGACACTTATTGGACACGAATCCGTTAATATTTAAATTTATTATTATTTATTTTGAAATAATCATGATTTAAATTTATTATTATTTTTATATATTAATATAATTTAGTTAATGTTTAAAAAATTAGCGGTATATCGGTATTATTGAGATATAATATAGTATATACCAATTATTTCAACATTTTACGGGTTTGAAACATTAATTATCATCTAAATTTGTGATCTTCATTTCTTATTTTATATAATATAATTAGATAAATCATAACTTTATTTATTGTTAATTATAAACTATGTTAAACAAACATGTTTTTTAAATATTATATTTTAATTAAAAAATAATTGATAATATTAACGAGTCGGACTGTTTAACAAATTCGAGTCCTCGAATCCGAGTCCTCATAGTGCCGCGACGGTGTCCGTTTAACATAGCTATTCTCTATTAGCTTTCCTATGGGTGTCAATGAATTGGATAAATCGAGTAATCTAGTATAACCATTCATTTAGATATGATTCATATTGCAATATTTTGATTTGGATTGGAAATGGATTATAAGCTAATGATCCATTTTGAATTCCGATCGAATATAGATTATTTACTAATATAAAATCCAACATATTTGAACCCAATAATTTAAATAATTATATATTGTTACAAAATTAATATTATCATTTAACCAAACTCATCAATTAAGCTAATTTTCTAATCAAATTAGTTTTACATATGAACTAAGTATTGTTATTGTTTTTCTATATTTTCAAGCAGTCGCTTCTGTTGTCATGAACTTTCTTCAATTCAAGATAAGAAGATTGGATCTTCTAATCGGTTATTTATTGTTCTTCAAGTGAAAACATTAAAGTTATTCGATTTTCATTATGTTTATGTGTTTACTAGAGGTTAATGAAATTCTATATAATATAGATTGATTTATTCGAAATGTTAGCTACATAGATACACTACCGATTGTCGTTATAGCCCCGATTCAAATATTGTTTTCTACGACCATATTTAATTTTTTGTAGTTTGAATGTTTTTTCATATTACTTGATAGTAGAATTCTTTAACATTTTCTAAATCATTGATCTTTTCATAGTTGTACAAATAGAATGATCAATTAAATAAAAGTTCATTTGATATAATAGAATAATCAATTAGATGAATTGTTCATCTAATAATTTATTTAGTAGTGTTAAAACACAACTAAGTATAGAATATTCTTCTGTTAAAACATATGAAATATTCTTCGTAAAAGTCTCATGTGTATTATAAAAATAAATTCATTATCTAAGCCAAAGTATTGAAATTACACTATATGGCCAAAATAACGACGAGAATGTCCACGGATATGACGTATAAGAGGAGAAAACCACATCGTAAAATATTTGAACAACTCAATTACTATGGTACACATTCCCTCTAATAAATTTGATAAGGACTCCGGGACCAGATACCCTGAACCGGTAGAGGTCCAAGATGGTTTGGGCTGGCCCATGTGACAAGACATTAACTTATATGGCCCGATATCCAATACTTTGTGACAGCCTAGCCATTTAAGGGCGACGAGGCCCAAATGCCCGTGTAATCAGCTGGGACCAAAGGTGGTATGTCTAGCAGCTTTTACACGCTTCGGGGACCGATTCAAACGATTACACGTGGGCAGCGCAGACACTTACCTTGCATTCTGTAATGGGAAAACGACGTATCAGAGGAGGTTACAAGATGCATTCCACGTACGTTTCTCATCGGCGAGACGCATTCCACACATGTTTCTCGTCTATAAATACAAGGTGAGGTGGCTGGCACCATAGGACTTTTTGGATGCGCAAATTGTCGTTACTCTGCTGTTTTTCTTCTCTACGCATTGTAATTAAACTTAATCATCTTCTTAAGCCTCTAATGTTTGTAATATGTACTTTTCATTAATCTATTGACTAAGAGCACTTCAAGTTCTTAGTCTAGTGGTTTTTCTAATTTTCTAGGGATTTTTCACGGTAAATCGCTCTTTGATTGCTTTATCCATATTTCGATTATCGTCCCCCCTTTTCAACGAATCAAAAACATATTCGATTTATTGTGAACATGTTGACTGTTGGTACCCGGGTCTTTTAGACCACAACAAAATCATTCCAAATTCTATCTCAATTCTGAGACATTTGACATTTCAACACTCTCCCAAGTCCAAATACCCGAAAAATTTGGACTTGAAATTAAATGATGCGGACTTTTCCGGTATTGATAATTAAGATTTTGACATAATCAACTCCAATACCATATTAAATTTATAATGCTAACCGAAATAACGAGAGATCACACCGTAAAATATTTGAAAAAGTCAATTAATATGGTACCATTCCAAACAAAGTATGGTGTAATGTTTTAAATTTCTGGTATACCGAAAATTTCGATCGTACCAATTCTGGTCGATATTTTGATAAAATACTGATCGGTACGGGTTTTGAGCAAGTTAGATCTGATCTAACTTATTGGATTTATGTTAAAAATATATATAAAGTTTTAAATTTTTTTTATTTTAAATTTTTCAATTTACCAACAATATAAATTAAGAATAATTAAATAATTATATATTTTCTATAGGTTAATAATTTATTTTATTATTATGGTAGATATTCAGTATAGTCCATATATATCCATACGTGACGATATCACGTCACATATAAATTCGTGTACCCTTTTTTAAAACATTGTTGAAGTTGAAAATGAAATTCTTAGTTGTCAACTTGATTGGGTTTCCCTCAGATTTGGATAAACAGATTTAATTTTGACTCAGAAACGATTACCTATCTGCCCTTTGAGATCAATGAGAACGCGGAGGGTGGGTAGGGTGGAATCGTATTGTCAGTTGTCACCTGAAAGAAAAAGGTAATCTTTTTTTAGGAAGCAATAAAGGAACTCACGATTAAAGTTGGATCTTTATGGAAGATTCAAAGTTGGGCAAATTAACGCCAGGATGGATAGGAGTTAGGAATTGGTCGTTAGGAAATTATTTTGACAATCTTTTATTACACATTTCGCTGTTTTGATTGCTTTGCGTGTCTCTGTTGGCTATTCCCTATCCATCAGGTCAATAATTTACTTTTTTTATTCGGCGGTAAGCGTGTTGCATTGAAGGAATGTACTCGTACAAGGCAACCTCATCGGTTCTCACGGGAGAATAGTCAAGAAATTTAAACCGACAATTTTTGGAGAAGAATCAAGTTTTGGATTGAGTTTCTTTTTGTG
>RWGZ01000252.1:0-11362 GCA_009725065.1 Utricularia reniformis | reverse complement strand
ACTTATATATTAATTATTGAAATTAGGGTAATGTGGTCATATTTCAAATAAAGATGTTAACACAATTGATTTTAACCAATGTTTTAATTACTGATAAATTTCGGATTGGAATTAATTCAATCATAATATTTAAACATATCTCACCATTATTTTATTGATATTTGAAATATAAAATAATTAAAGTATAAGTATTAACTTTAAATGGACTTTAAAATCAATACTTATTATAAAATTAGAAATAATCATTTCATTCGAATTCAATAATCAAAACATCATTATTCAATATTTTGAAATATTATTATCCATGCATCTAGATTCATATTTCAAGATAATAAATAAAGAATAATCTCAATTAACAAAAAAAGATCCCGTTGTAGAATTTTCATAAATTTGGGCAAAATTGAATTTTAATATCGAAATTTCACATTAAAATCGTGATTTTTTAATGATTAAAAATTAACGAATAGAATGCACTTGCGTTCTCCCGTTCTCATCAGAATACCAAATAAGTCCATTGTATTGATGTTAAGTTTTAAATGTACAAGACAATATGCACAAAATTGATGATGGAAGATAGAATAACAATTTCAAATAGTATCAATATTTTCCACAATAGACTCCCAAATTCCCAATTTCAATTAATTAGGGCTAAAAATTATCAAATTAGGTTACAAGAAAACAACAAGCCTAGAAATTAGAATCAACAACTCTAAAATAACACTGAAAAAAATACACATTTCATATGGCTAACAAAATAAACCTCAGAGCTCTTGTTTTCCCACTCCCTCATCAAGGCCATATCACCCCAGCCATTAATCTATCTCTAAAACTTGCATCAAATGGTGTACCAGTAACATTTGTAAACTTTGAATTCATTCATAAAATTCTATCCAAACTTCATAACAAAAAAGCTACAGAGTTTCATTTGTTCTCGAAAGCATGCGAATCGGGACTGGATATACGATACACAACTATTTGCGATGGTTTACCTGATGAATTTGATAGAGATGTTGAGCTTTTGGAGTTTTATGAGCATATGTTGAGAGATTTTGAACCAATTCTTGAAGCTTTTGTTGGAAAGATTATAAGGGAAGATCCTGGATCAACTTATTTTATACTTGCTGATACGATACTCTCATGGCAGATTGAAGTTGCAAAGAGGTGTAAGCTTGTGCATGTCTCGTTTTGGACACAGCCTGCTTTGGTTTTCTCTTTGAATTATCACACTCAACTTCTGCAAAAAAAGGGTCATTTTCCACTTAAAGGTATGGATTACAAGAAAGTAATATAGATAGCTTATATTCGATGCACTTACCGGTTGCGGTTTCGTATTAGATGATGTTGAAGAAAACATAGATTACATACCAGGGATCGAATCGGTGAATACAAAGGATTTCATGCCACAGCTCAAAGAATCCAACATCCAAACGACTCTTTTCAGGCTTACTTCAAAGGCATTTGATGATGTGAAGATGTCAGATTTTGTTCTACACAACACAATTGAAGAATTAGAATCAAGTGTTCTTTCAGCTCTTAATAAATACCAACGAACTTACGCAATCGGGCCGATCAACTTTTACAAAGAAAATTCTATAAACAAAAGTTTAAAGACAGAAACAAGCTGCACTAGTTGGCTTGAATCTAAAGCTTGTGGCTCGGTTTTGTATGTTTCATTTGGGAGTGTGGTTTCACCAAATAAACAAGTGATTGAAGAAATAGTTTATGGGCTACTTCTTAGCAAAGTGAACTTCATTTGGGTTACTAGAAATGAAGTAGAAACAAGTGATTCGTACATATTCCCAGTTGGATTCGAGAGCCAGTTCAAAAATAGAGGTTTCATAGTTCCTTGGTGTAACCAGGCTATGATTCTTTCAAATCCTGCAATCGGAGGATTTCTAACGCACTGTGGTTGGAATTCTGTGGTGGAGAGTATTTGGTATGGGATTCCAATGCTCTGTTATCCAATTAACTTTGATCAACCCCTCAACAGAAAACTAATAGTGGAAGATTGGAAAATAGGACTTAATGCATCTGAAGGGAAAATTGTTAACAGAAATGAAGTAGCCGAGAAGATCAAACTCCTGATGCATAGAAAAAACAACACTTCAAGTGATTTCAATCATCATATTGCAAAATTAAAAGGCATACTGAGGAATTCCATAGAACTAGATGGATCATCTGAAAGAAACTTTAATCAATTCATCAACGATTTGATGGAAAAACATAGAGCCAAATGTGCAGAAATTGAAGCATACAACAAATGAGCTTCTTCCACTGTAACATTTATTTTCTCAAAAAAGTAATTTTTAAAATTTTCCAACTCCCAATCTTGCATATAGATTGTTACGCCCGCCCTCAATTCGTCCTCTAACAATTTCCAATCTCTCTACAGGTCACCAAGAAGATGACAATCAACACCTAACATTGGTCTAGATGGCAATGGAAGACACCTAAGCCCAAAAACTGCAACAAACAACCCAATTATATCAGATGCTTAAGATCAAGTTTGCTTTGGCCCACTAGGCCCATGGGTTTAGCCCACTCTTTTGTTACCGTTAGTTTTGACTGTTAATCTCTGCACTTCAAGTAGTTAGACGTAATGTTGTAAGAACATCTTTTGCATAATTTGAAATTCGGTTCTCTTCACCTTCTTCTTCTATCTCAAACCTCTCATTCTTCTACCCTTATCATCTTCCGTTCCTGGGCGATCTAGGAACTTAACAAGTGGTATCAGAGCAAACGATCATCCGCCAAACTGGGTCCGAAAAAGAAAGGAAAGTCGAAGTTCAAAATCGATACCTTTTTATCAATGGGTCCTGCAAACGATATATTTTCTGCCACCCCGCATACTATCGCAGAAGAAAACTACGTAGAGCATAATTATCAATCTCAAATACAACATCTATTTGACTCTCAGTTTGACTTAAGACAATCAATTAAGCATCAAATAACGGATTCGGAACAGCGTCTTAAGGATAATAGTGAGTCTGTCCATACTCAACTTTTGGGGATTTCTCAGCAACTTCGTTCTCTAACTCAAGACTGCTCAGTCTTAGGAAGTGGCACCTCACACAACAATCCTCACCACCTGGTTACCACACCCCTGAAACATAATTTCCAGCAGGACAACCTCTCTCCATCTGTCCATTTACCCCACTCTCACCACCCCAAGCTCGACTTGCCATCATTTGATGGTTCCGATCCACGGAGCTGGCTTCGACGTATAACACAATATTTCTTCATCATGTCACATATCCCGAAAACAAAATGGCTTGATTACGCCACCATTTCTTTCTCCGGTAAAGCCGATCGCTAGTTACATGGCTACCGTTCTTTCGCACCAAACTCAGACTGGGATGAATTTGTTACTGAACTGCTATTACGCTTGGACGACTTAGACTCGGAACGCTTGCTATGAGAAAACTTCCTTAAAATTCGTCAAGTTGATTCCCTGGCAGAATACCTGGACCGATATGAAGATATGCGTTCGCATGTCTCCTCTCTACACCCATCTCTATCTACTTCCTACTTCACGTCCATCTTAGTCAGTGGACTAAAAGATAATCTATGCACTGCGGTCTCTCATGCTAGTCTCCGTACTGAATCAAAAGGCAAGCGCTTCGCAAAGCAAAAAGAAGAAGAGTTTTCCGCTCTATTTTCTTCAATTAAGGAGTCACATTCCTATGGAATACCACCTCCAGCAACCCCATAGCCACGCCCTCCGATTAGATTCCAAAAACACCTTATCCCGGATGCCGTCGTTAAGGAACGTCTAGATAAGCATCTATGTATCAAATGTGACCTTCATTATTCCAAGGAACACCGCTGCCAACTGCAAAAATTGTACCTAATCTCAAGGGAAGATGATGACACAGAAATTTCCCCATATGAGCCTAGTCTTCCTCAACCGTTGCCCCCTCCATTGCCATCTCTACCCCCTCCACTTCCATACCCGGACCACCCCCAGCCTGTTGCTACCCTGGACAAGATAATCTCGCTCAACGTTATATCTGGGGAGACTATGGAAAATCATCTTCGGATGAACGGCTGATATCTAGGACGCGACTTACACATCCTAATCGACATTGGAAGCACTAGCAGTTTCCTCGATTAAGGATTTGCTAATTCGATCCCCTTTCCTAGATTTGCGGCAACGCCCCTTATTGTGGCCACACGAGACGATAGCTGTAAACTCAGCACCGAGGTATGTAAGGACTTCAATTGGATGATCCACTCTCACCCTTTTTGTTTTACTTTCAGGACTTACGACCTTCGCGACACTTACGACATGATATTGGGGGGTAACTGGCTTCGCCTGCATAGCCCATTCACTGGAGACCTAAAAAAGATGAATTTCACCCTCCATATTGCCGACAACCCAGTTACACTCCCCTGCCTCCATTCAAATGCTTCCCTTTTTATGATAAGCGGGAACGAGATGGAAAAACTAATCTGGAAGCCATCCACTGTATGGTTGGGGCGTCTATATGCTATTGATACATCTCCAGCAGACCCTTCGCCCGTTGACCTGGTAATTAAGCCATTACTTCGGCAATATAACTCACTCTTTCAGGAACCAAAGTCTCTCCCGCCGCGTAGGGATATTGACCACCGTATTCCGCTTATTCCGGACGGGCGTCCCAAAAAGTTCCCACCCTATCGCATTCCGCATCATCTTAAAGGAGAATTGGAAAAACTTATTATGGAACTATTGGACGATGGATTCATACGCCCAAGTACTAGCCCCTTTTCCTCGCCAGTCCTCCTGGTCTCTAAAAAAGACGGCTCGTGGCGTATGTGCGTCGACTATCGGTATCTTAATAACATCTCATTAAAAAATCAATTTCTCATCCCTATGGTCGATGATTTATTAGATGAATTACATGGGGCTAAGTTTTTCTCTAAACTTGATTTACATTCGGGTTTTTTCCAAGTTCGCATGCATGATCGTGACGTTTTTAAAACTAGTTTCGCCACTCATTTGGGCCATTATGAGTTTATGGTTATGTTGTTCGGTCTTGCTAACGCCCCCTCTACGTTTCAGTCACTTATGAATTCCGTCTTTGCATCCGTAATTAGAAAATTTGTTCTCATGTTTTTTGACGATATATTGATCTATAGCAAATCTTGGAAGGAGCACCTTGATCATATTTCACATACTGTATTTCTTATGCATACTAACTCTCTCTTTGCCAAGCGTTCCAAATGCTCCTTCGGCCAATCTTCTATTGAATACCTCGGCCACATTATCTCTTCACAAGGCGTTGCTACGGACCCTCAAAAGATTGCATGTATGACTAACTGGCTAGTCCCTAATACCCTCAAGGACTTGCGTGGGTTTTTAGGCCTTAGGGGTTATTATCGTCGTTTCATTCGTAATTATAGTATTATCAACCGTCCATTAACACATCTGTTGAAAAAGGATAACTTTCTATGGACTCCAACAGCTGCGGATGCTTTCATCTCCCTCAAGCTCGCAGTCAGTTCTGCCCTTGAATTGTCCTTACCAGATTTCTCCCAACCATTTATTTTGGAAACAGACACGTGTGATTCAGAAATTGGTGATGTCCTCACCCAGCAGACACACCTAGTGGCTTTCTTCTCCAGGGCACTAGGCGATAAGTTTCAGGGGTATTCAGTCTATGAAAAGGAATTAATCGCAGTTGTTCATTCAATATTAAAATGAAAGCATTATCTTATGGGTAGAAATTTTTACATACACACCGACCATCACAGCCTTCAATTTTTAAAGAATCAACGTCTCGGGACCTTGTTTCAACAAAACTAATGGGTTTCACGTTTAATATCCAATACAAGTCGGGCAAGAATAATATTGCTGCTGATGCACTCTCACGTTCAGCCGCTCTTTTCCCTATTTCTTCAGTGCAACCAGATTGGCTCAAGGAAATATAAGACAGCCAAGCCCGAGACCCCCAGTTGGCTCCAATCCTCAAGTTTGTGTTGGCCCACTAGGCCCATGGGTTTAACCCACTCTTTTGTTACCGTTAGTTTTTGACCGCTAATCTCTGCACTTCAAGTAGTCAGACGTATGTTGTAAGAACATATTTGCATAATTTGAAATTATGTTCTCTTCACCTTCTTCTCCTATCTCAAACCTCTCATTCTTCTACCCCCTTATCATCTTCCGTTCCTGGGCGATCTAGGAACTTAACATAGATCACGAACTTAATCGAATTGAAAACTCATCGAATACAAAAAAATGGGATTACCTGAAGTACTGCATTATTGAATTAGTAGAGCATCGAAGCAGCAAGTACCGGGAGATCGAAGAACGGCGCCATGTTTCTTAGAATTAGGGCAAATTCGGCGGAAACATTTTCGATCCCACGGTTTTGTAAAATTATTATAAATCATTGAATTAAAAGTTGAAATTTTATAAGAATCAATTCAAATTTCAAACAAAACCTACTTCTTATACTTTGTGCAATTTTAAGAACCCCTAAGTAAAAGATCAGATTTATAACTAACACTTATTTAATTTATGTTTGGATATTTTAATGTTTCAATCGAAAATAATTGTTATTTCTTTAACATAAATATTTTTAAAATTCAATTTTCTAATATAATTGTAACATTACAAATGGGAAAGTTAGGATGGTGTCCCCGATGGTTAAAATACTGTAAAGACGATAACTTCCAAAGTTTGTAAATTGAATGTAAAATTCCGAAGTTTTAAAATTGTTGAAGAATAACTATCGATTAAATATTAGTGTTTTCGTTTTTTCCGTATGAGTTGGTTTGATAAATATATGTTATTTTTAAAATTTTCAAAGTTTTAAGAGATAAAATCCTTACATATTTTTAAAGTTAAATGGAAAATATAAAATATTAACGAATATTTAAGTTAAATATAAATTATTTTTGAATTTTATGGGTCAATCACATGATTCTTAAACTTTTAATGCATCATTTTACAACTTTAAATAAAAATAATTTTACATACTTTAAAGATCCTAAAAATTGAAACTTTTAAAAGTTGGAGGTAATAATATACATTATATCAAACATTATTATTAACTCATAAAGTATTTGCTTTTCTCTATCCTAATCATACTCAGTACTCACTTTATCCTTATAGCCCAATATATAATTTGGGCTTTTAATATTTGTCACGGCCCATTACCCATTTATATTTAAACCAAACCCACTAATGAAAACTAATGAATAATAGTTTGCTATAAATATCCCAATTTCGATATTTTTTACAAAATAAGAACATTAAATATTAAATCGATTTATAAGAAATATTGTCTGAATATACTATAAACATGCGATGTGAATGGCATGTGTGTTGTTGGAATAGAATGTAAGTTTGAAGCGATGACACGTCATCATCATGTATGATTACATGAAGCCAAATATGATCATGATCATGATCATGCTGACTCAGAACCCATCTTCCAAACTCCAATTTCAATTCTTATTTATTAATCGAATTTAATTTGTCCTTACCTTTTTTGTACAATTTAACTAATTATTCATAAATTCATTATCATTATTTCCATAAATAAAATCAACATCAAATTATTATTTCCTATTTTATGGATTTTAATATTAATATTAAGGTTTCTTATGATTTGTATGATTTTATATGGATAAGATTCGACTAAGTATTAGCTAACCATATCATTAAGTAGACCAAAAAATTAGTGCTTTTGTTTGATTGCTATTTCTTATCTAACGTTTAATTTATTATGAAAAGTTTGTCAAATTATTCATATTTTATCATTATCATTAAAATGGGGTAGATGAATAATTAAACAAAATATCGATCTTGTTTTACAATAATATCAAATTCATCATATGGTTTTATAATTTAAGTTTCAACTCATGTTTTTATACCGATCCGTACATTAAATATCAATAATAGCGTTATCTTTTTTAAGATCGTCCAATCCCAAACATTAATCAGTATCTGGGTTTTTTTTAGATATTACCTTAAAATATCAATAACATATTATTTTTAAAAAAATAAAATAAAATAAAATTCAGTATCATAAATTAATATGAAAACATTTGTTTTATTTTGGGCTTTTAAAGTTTGACTATTTGTATAAAAAACGCAAAAAGGTTTTTTTAATGTACGTATGGTGACTTTTGGTACATAAAAGTGTTAACAAACATATCTAAATTCTATAATAAACCCCCGTGACGTGGTCGTGGTCGTGGACTTGTAGTGTTGCAGGTGGAATATTTTAAATTATAAGGTGTTATTATTATCAATATTTTAAAAATTAGTAAAGGCAGCATACCTAATGAGATGAGTAAAGACTATGTATTGTGTATATCTATATGTAACAAAATAATAAAATATATTATATTATTAATATAGAAAAAATAAATATTTTTAAATTTATTCCCAATTCATATTTTTAATTCAAAAAAATACGATAAAAAATTTTAAAAAAATTAATATATTTTTTTCCTAAATAAAAAAATTAAAATCAACTTGATCTATTCAAAACTTATACCATGTAATATTTAAACTAAATACTAGCCAAAATGGTATGTCTAAAAATTTTGATACACCTTATTATCAATTTATAATTTGAAAAAATATGAATAAAAGAATTATACAAGTTTGATATATTTTTTTTTAAATCAAATAAATTAAATTCTCTGCGACCCAATCAAAACTTGTACCCTTATATTTTATTTTAAATATATACTAACAAGTGCGTCTAAAATTTGATATATCGAATAGTTATAACGAAACTTTAGAAAATTAATTATTAGATATCATAATAAATATTTTTTATAATGATTTAAAACTTACCCACGCGACCGTGACTCACTCCACCATTAAAAGTTGTCCCGTTGCACCTCTGGAAGTGTAAGTTGAGTTTATTAAATAATTTTTATTAAAATATTAAATATTGAATGATTAGTGTATTATATACGGTACCCCCTATTAAAAAGTTATATTATGAAATTAATATTATTATAAAATATAGTAAATTTAAAATATGAATATTTTGTAAATAGTTAAAAATACCCATAAAAAATAATAAATCAACTTCATTAAGAATTTTGGAGATCCAGTAGATTTGACACTCCCGATCCTCAAAAGCTACTTTATTAAATTTACACCCCCCAAAAATCACTTTTCCAGTTTCCTTACCCTCCACTTGCAGACCGGCTGGGTTTAACTTTTTTGTAGCCTTTTTTGACGTTTATTTGCTAGCGTGATTGGCGAGCACGTAGAAATATTATTAATTTATTAGCTTTTAAACTTTTCTAATTTAATTCATTTTCTAATTACTCTATTATATATGTGCATAAGCTCATAACCCTATTTTAATACATCCTTTTATATCGATCAATATATTAAATATAGAATCATACCCATGTATTCAGATCTAACTTTAAAAAATAATAAAACATTATTTTTTTTAAAAAATGTTAAATTTTAAAAATAAATTCGATGGATAGAAACATTAAGAAACATTAATTTCAATAGGGTTGACNCAAAGCAATAATCGGTTTGTTTGGTTTCACAATCAAAAGTGCGGTGAGTTGCGGTAAGATATTCAAATCGTTATTTTTTAACGCAAACAAAACAAAGTAAATTTATGGTGCGTTTATCGTTCTAAATTCACAATTTCATCATAGCTCCTAAAACCAGTTGTATTTTATCGTGTGATTTAAAAAAAAAACTAATTTATCCTTACTCCTAATTATTATAATATGATTATATTTATTTTTTTATATATAAAAATATATTAATATTTTTGTATAAATCACGATTAAAATACTACAATTTTACTAACATATTAAAAATTCACGATCATTATATCTCAGTATACCTTATCACACTTCACCAAATATCATCACATTACACCACCAATCTAATTTGAGTTCCAAAGACCCAAAAAATTGAACCAAACAAATCCAATGTCCCTATACTTTCACTAATATCACAATTTGATGATCATATTTTAACAATTATGATTACAAAAGTATGCTAAAAGCAACTAATATGTCTATTTTTTATATAATTTACAAAACCAATCATCAAAATTCGATATATATGTCAATGTTTACCCGTGTTACCAATTTTGATAAATCAATCTTCAATTTTGTAGACTAGTTTCAAAATTAGGAATGAGTTTTATATGATTTAATTCTAAGAATCATATTTGAAAAATACAAAATTCTAGACTCAAAATGATCAAAACAAAGTTGAGAACCCAAATTGGATAACATTGACGTCATTTCATGCATTATATTAAATGTTAAGGATAATAATATCAAGCTATAGAGTTATGTTTAAGACCTCATAATATACTTATTATTATATAAATATATGGATAATGTTGGAAACATCATGGGTGAATTTTTCAAGTAACAGTATCATATTCTAAAAATAAAAAATGTGACTGTACTTTTATATTTATTTATTTTTTGTTACTGTTTTAATTTGGTTTGCTAATATAGCACTGATTTGCAGTTTTTCTGATTTTTTACAGTTTTTTTTTGTACAATTTGATGTTTCTTTATATTGGGAATTTGAGAATTTCAAAACTAAACTATGGTTTAAACTAAACTAAACTAAATTACAGTCTTCATTCTCTCTGGTTTTCTAGGTTTTGAATCGAAACTGAACACATTTTTGGAGTTGTTCTTTATTATCTCTGAACCAAAATCATAGTAAACATTTACTTGTTTCTTCATTTTCAGCTCAAAATTATAACCACGAGAATGAACAGTTCCAAAACAACGCAAAATTCTGGGTACGCATCTTATGCTTCCCTCATAAACAGAACCGAAAGAAGAAGAGAGGATGAGACGTTCATATGTTTTTTAGAAAAATTTAGCTTGCCTCATACTATATGCAAAATTATTGAGAAAACAAGAAAATGAAATAAAAGAAAAATAGAGAATTAAAAACAATTTAAAGTGACTAAAAGACAAAATAAAAGAAAAACTGCAAAATAGAAAAACTACAATTACTGTTTTGTTAGTAAATCAAATTATATGAGTGTTATATTTGATTAATAAATAAAATGAGTGTTAATGTGAATATAAATATATTCTGACACACTTACCCTCCTAAAAAATCTCACCCTCTTAAAAATCTCGGAAACATCACCCCATATTTAAAAAAGTATCGAATTTCTAGAAGATTCCGTTACCAAAATTCTTATTTAAAAAATATACTAAAAAATAAATTGGATTAAATTAAATAGGAGAAAACTAGTATATATTGACAGCTTCATCAACATAGGTGTGGTGAGTGCAAAAATTGTACGGCATATTTTTACCTGTAGATTTTTTTTTTTTTATATTTGTTTGTATATATATTTAAAATTGAATATTGGTTAAGAAATATTTAAAACTA